>PVKS010026701.1:17549-28440 GCA_004027875.1 Aplodontia rufa
CCCAAATCTATATAACCTCTGGCCTAACCTCCATTAGACGGTGTCCTGCTTCCAGGTACCCCTCCGCCTTGCACAGTCTCTGCTCTTCTTCCTAAATAAATCCTACTCCTTTTACTCCTTCCATGGTTGTCTGTGGATTTTATTCTTGGTGCTGAATTCCCGAGGTGAATTTCCACCACACCAAGAGCTGCAACACCCAGCTTTTAGCTGGAGAATTGCTAACACTTTCTGCTGCTGACACCAGCAGTCAGTCCAAATTCCCAGTTTAACTGGGAATGGCTGTGAACGCTAGAAGCGGGCTGTTTTGGCTGCTGGAATATGTAGCGGCCCAGACTCCATTCACCAGTGGGAGCAGAGAATCTGGCCTCATCTCAAAAACCCTGTATCAGCATGGCTTCTCTCTGACAGAACTATCATAATGAATTCTGTTGTTTATTCTTTAATTCATTCAAAATTCTCAAACTTTTGAGAGAGACAGATATGCAAATATATAATTGCAACAAAGTGTGGCACATTTTATGATAAATGTTTGTGAAAATTGCCTCAGAAATGCAAAAAAAGAGTATAGGAATCTGAGAGTGTGCAGAAAGATATAACTAAGAAAGTCAATTTTGAGGCAGTTTTTGAAAGAGTTGTAAAAATTGGTAAAGGTGAAGAAAAATAAGAAAAAAGAGGACATGGAAGTTAAGCTGTTATTAAAGTCATATCCAAGAAATGGGAAATATTTAATGAATTTTCATTCCTAGATGCTTAGGAGGAATATTTTGAGAATTCTGTGGGGAGTTATATTGAGAAGAGAATACAAAAGACAACATAAATTTAAGTTTATTATGGAGGCAAGGGAGAGTCATAAAAGTGCTTTAAAAACAAGGTGATTGGGGAGATATTTTAGGATTCTGTATTGTGTGGGTGTTGTAGTAGGAAGATTTAAGTAGAGAGACCAGTGAAATGTCTGGCAATACTTCAGCCCAGGAATGACTGGGGACTTGGCTAAATACTTAGACCCCACATGTATGCTACCATACTCTCGTACATGGTTGAGAATTTAACACTTTATGCCTTGGATTCACATTTATAGAGGGTGTCTAGTAAACCATATTCATGTGAAAATATGTGAAAGATATAACTATGTTGATACAGTGCCTGTTGCATAGTTAAGAGTTGAATAATAGTAGTTAGTAACGTTATAAATAGTATTGCTCTTTTTTAAAAAAGACAAGTGAATGAGAGGCAAAGGAAGAAATAAACATGAAAATAGCAATGACAAATGATAGATCACCCATAAAACCCATAAAAGAGTTCTTTATTTTGATAAAAGATGTCTCAAAAGAACAATGAAATATAGAAAATAAAAAATCGTATCTTAAGTTACTTTGAGAAAATATTTGCCTACCTTAAGTTGTGTACTCAGCCTGAGTTCGAACCCCAGCACCACATGCACAACTAAGTGTTGGAGAAACAAAGGCCAAATAAAAAAAATAAATAAAATAAAATTGATTCTCCCTTTCTCTCTCTCTCTTTCTTTAAAAAAAAAGAAAGAAAGAAAAGAGGGGCTGGCACTGTGGCTCAGCGGTTTCTGCACTTGCCTGGCATGTGCTAGTACACAAGTTTGAACCCCAGCACCACGTACACTACAAAGTCTTGGAGCAACAAAGCCACATGAAAAACTAAATAAAATTGTTTGTCTCTTTCTCTCACTGTCACTCTCTCTTTAAAAAACAAGATTAAAAAAAGAAAGAAAAGATAGGGATGCAAGAAGAAAAGAAATCTTACATCATTATGGAAAATTTCAATGTAGCTTTCTCAATTTTCAGTACAGAAGTAGACATAAATTTAGTACGGATATACAAAATTTGAAAAGCATAATTAACAAGCTAGCAAATATTGACACCTGTCCAATACTCTTTTGTTCACTTGGGGTTTCAATTTGTGCCAAAAATATCTGAGCTCTTTCATTCAATCCAAGTGTCCATGTTAAGTGTTAGGTGGAAAGTACTAGATGATTCATGTTGTGATAATTATATGATAAAAGGTCATTGTTCATCATTGTTGAGATGATATGAAGAGTGATACACATTGTTCCTGGAGACAGTGGTAACTGCTTTAACAATACACAGTCTATTGGCATCCTTTTCTTTCTTATCTCACATGCCCTTTTCTCTACCAGCATTTCCACATCTACTCAAATGCTTCTCTCAGAGTTTGCTCTAGGGTGAAAACAATATACGTAGTTAGTACTGTAGTTTCTGGAATTAGATTGCTTATCAGACAGATGGGAAACAAGGCATATTGCTTGTAAGCAGAGTGGTGATATTCCTGCATACCACAGCATGACATTTAGTGAAACTCTCATCTATGGTGAAATGGGATGTGATAGAAATGGAAAGGAGAAGAAAATGTTATAAAACATATGCTGGTAAAAAGAGGCTCTTCTTACTTGTTGAACCATTGAGAAGCTCTGCAGTAGCTATCCTCCAGGAGTCATGATTAATGAAAGAAGTTGCCACTGTGTAACTGGTATCCAATAGCAATATTAGGACTGCACAATAGCAGAAACAAGGTGGAAGCTGTTGGGCATAAAAGACCAGGTTGGCAGGTTACACCTCCCAGAAGATGTGAGCTAGCTTCTGACATCAGCTACTCTAGTGTTTATATAGTCATGGAGGCAATGATGGAGACAATTTATAGGTCTAATAGCATGAGAACTTTCCTGCTTACACTTATTTAACCACTGTTGCTACTCAACGTTCATAAAACCATTGAAGAAAATAGGGCCGATTGGGTACTGTCCCTTGAGGATACCAACTGGTCACTTGGAGATAACTTGAAAACTTTGGACTCCTTACTTTCAGTAAGATGTAAGAATTCTATCTTAGAGATAGTGTTAGAAGTTTGAAATATGGGTTTGCATTCCTTATGCTCACTGCTTTGGTTACTCCATTATTTGTGGGCAGAGACTATTGATTACTTTCATTTTGCCACACATAGCATCAACTCAGACTTCAATAAAAGGTTCAATATGGGCACATGATTATGTATCCACTTGTTCTACAATCTACTGTATTACCCATTCACTTTTCATTTAATTTTTTCATTTCACTTGACTTTTCTACAGTTCCTTATGAATGCAGCTTATATGACAACTTGTACAGTTCCTTATGAATGCAGCTTATATGACAACTTGCAGGTGACAACTTTACATGCCTAGGTGATAAATATGTGTATAATTTGAACCAATAATCATAATATGATATTGTGTTCCTGACTAGCAATAAAACACTAATCTGGGATCCAAGGTCATAGAAGCAGGAGTAGCTTCTCTCGCTATTGTACATAATGCTCCACTATTCCTACAATTTTCAGCATGGAAAAGAGGGTCTAGTTATCAGGATGGGTTATGGTTTGTCCAATAGACATAGTAAGGGTCCCAATAAATCTAAACCTTATATGCTGCCTAGATATTTTGATTTCCTTGCAGTAGAAAGCCACCGAAGAATGGAGTTGTATATTAGAAAGGTAAATTGATTCTGATTATCATACGATAAGGATAACTGTCTTTTTTTTTTTTGACCAAATGAATGAATAATGGTATCATTCTTATTTATATTGGGTGAACTGAAGAGAAGGAACCATAGATAGAGGAAACAAGAACTCTGTTAGGATAATTCATTTTAAGTTTTAGATATCTCCATATACAGAAGATCTACTCTCAGCTCATTGTTAAATACATGGTCAATTGAATAAAGTATTCAGACCAAATTATTAAACAGAATACATTCATTCATACATATCAAATTTAGTAATTTACTTTTTGGTAGTCCACTAGCTGTCCTGATAAAATCTAAGTTTAATACATGAATATACGTTACTATAAAGAAAAAAGTAATGAAACAAGATGAATTTAATGTCAGGTATAGGTGGAACTGAACATTTTTAAACTTGACTTCCAGCAGTCAGTGTCCCACTGGTATTCAGGCTTTCAAAGTATGGTGATGGCATTTACTATTTGCACTTACAGTTTTCTACTCAAAATCTTGGTTTGCCCTGAATGAGAATAGAAAACCGGAAATGTCAGAAGCTTATACCATTGGGAATAGCACTTAGTCAATGATACATGGGATATATAAAATAAATATTACAGCTTTCTTATACCTCAAATGGGATAATTCTATCTTCTAGACTTCCCTTATGGAATTAAACTTAGCTACACGGAGTAGCTACCTACTTGATAAATGTGTCCTTCATTGTTTTCTTCCTTTCTTACTTACTATCTTACTTTTGTTACTACTTGGCATAAAAAACTAAAAGCACGGGGGCTGGAGCGGTGGCTCAGCGGTTTCAGCGCTTGCCTGGCAAGCACGAGGACCTGGGTTCAAACCCCAGCACCATGTACACAACTAAGTGTTGGAGCAACTAAGGCCATGTGAAAAACTAAATAAAGTTGTTTCTCTCTTTCTCTGTCTCTCTCACTGTCCCTCTCTCTTTAAAAACAAAAAAAAACTAAAAGCACTAATTATTATGAAAATTTAAGTCAAAACAAACTCACAATGAGTTATTAATTCATAACCAGTAGAGTGATTATAATTTAAAAGATAACATAGAACAAGTGTTGATAAGGCCAAATGGGGAAACTGGAATCTTCTTATCTTGCGTGTAGAAATGCAAAGTAGTCAGCTATATTGGAAAACAGTCTGGAAATTCCTTACAAAGTTAAGCATAGAGTTGCTATACAACTCAGGAATTCCCTTCCTAATAAATATACTCAATAAAAATGAAAAACTATGTCTATACATAAGCATTACTTATAATATATAAATATATATTATATTATAAACATATTATATATACATAAACATTACTTATAATAGATTAAAAGTTCAAATACCCTAAGTGATCATAACTATTAAATGGATAAACAAAATGTGGTATATTAATACAATGAGATATCATTCAGCATTACAGGAAATAACTGACATAGCCATTGCTAAGTAAAAAAATTCAACCACAAAAGACCACATGTTTTGTGATTCTGTTTATAGAAGATGTCCAGAATGAGAAAACTTACAGAGACTGAAAATAGATTAGTAGTTGCTTAGATATGAGGGGAGTGAGATAAAGAGCAAAATTACTGCTAATGAGTATGAGTTTCTTTTGGAGATAGTCAAAATCTAGTAAATGAGTCCTAATGAAGCTTACCAACTGTAAATATACTAAGACCATTGAATTGTAGGCTTTGAGTAGGTAAATTATGTAGTGTATGTACAATATATTAATAAAGTTGATATATATTTTAAAGATGGTTTTAGAAAAATGAAAATGGACCAGTAATGCATTTATAAAATTTAATTACATTAAAAATAGAATAAAAATAATCACAAAATTTATGATTAAATACCACTAGGCAAAATTTAAGAACTAGAAAGACTGATAATAGCAAGTCTAATCAGAAACAAGTAGAAAAATGGTTTCCAGGGACTAGGATGGGGGGGAATGGGGAGTTGAGTTTTATACATTTTTTGTTTTTGTTTTTGTTTTACCAAAACTGGACATATTTAATGCATATAACTTGATGAATTTATAGAGGTGAATAAACCTGAAAAATCATCATTGCAATCAAGAATTCTATTTAGGGAATATGAAAAAGTTCCAGACATTAATATTGGTAATGTTGTGCAACAATATAAATGTACTTAATCCACAGAACTATAAACATGAAATTTGCTACAATGTTAAATTTTTGTCATGTATATTTTACCCCAATAAAAAAGAAGGTGAATAATAGCAGAAAGAGGAGAAGGAGAAGGAGGAAGAAGGAAAGGAAGAGAAGAGGAAGAAGCGGAAGATGATGAAGAAGAAAGAGAAGGAGGGAAATAAGAGGAAGAGGGAAGACGAATGGAAAGGGGAAAGGGAAGAATAGGTGGAGAAGGAGGAGAAGAAGATAGAGAAAAAGAAGGAGGAGGAGAGAAAGAGGAGAAGGAGGAAATTGGGAGAAGGAAGAGGGGATGGAGGAGGAGGGAATGTAAAATGAAAAGAAAATGGATTTCAATAGAAATTCTTAGGCTGTGGCAACAAAAATGCAAGTCAAAAAAATAAAAATATCTGAGAAGCATATTGAGGACCTGAAATGCGAAGTGGGCACTTTCCTTTTCTATTTTCTGCCTCAGTTCCTCTATGTTTGACTCATTGGCTTTCTGAACACCAGAGTGAATGCTTTCTTGCCTCACAGATCTCTCCTTGATGAACAGACATAAGCTGTGTAATTTCACTGATTAGTGAAATTACAGGGAAATCACCAATGTGGATTTGGGATACCATGGGTCCAACTTGTTTTCTGGATCAATGTTCACAAGCATGCATACTCTGCCCTGTTACTTTTTGTTCTGAGTTGTTAAGCAAATGTTAGAGTCAGTCTTTCCAGTCAAATGCAAATTCTCAACCTCAAGTTCTTCTCCCTTTTACTGTCCTGAATTATGGAGTACTGCAGGTAAATGAAAATGTCTCTGTTTCTTGGATTTCTGAGGTGCATCTACAATTAAAAAGAGAAAGAATGACTTTAATAGTGGATAAAGAAAGTAGTAGTGACCCTTCCCTTTTTAGTGCCAGAACTGAGAAGATGGCCATAACTTCTTAGTTCATCAAGAATAACAAAAAGTAAAAACTGAAATTCTATTTTCTTTGAAAGAGAAAGAGACAGAGGGACAGATAAGAGAAAGAGAGAATCATGTTTTTTTTAAATTTATATTTTCATCTGGCCTTTCTTTCCACAGCACTTGGTTATATAATTGGTGCTGGGGTTTGAACCTAGGTCCTACTGCATGCCAGGAAAGGGCTCCAACTGCTGAGCCACTGCTCCAGGCCCGAAATTCTATTTTAACTGTGAAGACTGCAATCTGGGAAAAAATGTAGTGCTTTTGTTTCTGCACATTCTCATGATGCACACAGTTCTTACACTGGAAGAAATAAAAATATTACTACTTCATATAAGGTCCCTTGTACTCACTTTTAGAACTAAAATAAGAAATATTCTAAAGAAAAATTACCATTACTTATTAATGTCTGTCAAATGCATGTTGTATTAAAGACAAAGGCATCCCTCCCAAGAATTTAAGGACTAGTCAATATGTGAAAGGTGAAATAGCCTTACGGCTCAAATCTAGAAAGACTTGTAGAAAAAAAAAATCTCAATTAAACTTTTTGCCATATTTATCTCTCTTTGGGTTTGGGGAATGTATTATTGAGCCAAATAACATCTTCAATAAGATTGTAGCTAATGGAGCAAAGTTAAATCCCATCAACATAGGTTTCTCTCAAGATTGGTTGAGATTCTCTTTATTTTGTGGTATCTGGTTTCTAGTTTCAAGCTCGAGGTTAAAAACATGAATGATTCTCTATAAATGTGTGTTGAACTGAATTTAGCAGAAGGGAACAAGGAAAAAGATAAGAAACTTTGAACTGATTGTGCTAGACACTTTGATGGTACTTACAAAAGTTATCTCACACAAGTTATTGACTTCTATAAATATTTTAAACAAGCCTGTATCTGCTGTATCTGCTGAGGCAAAAGGAAACCTTATCTCATGGATTTCAATAATGTATTAGAGAAAAATTGTATAACCCTGGCTTAACAAGTGTTTTACTCTGAATTTCAGGGTTTTGCCCCATGTTTGCTTTCTTTCATAACTTGCCAGTACTCAGAAATAATTTAGGTTTCATTAGAAGGCAGAAAAATACAATATGAAGATTATAAAAGTGAAAATATTCCATGTATTTTAAGGATTATTTGTAAACTTTTACAATCCTCAATTATAAGGATGCGATTTTACCCTTACTGAATGCTAATTGATAAATGCAATCAAAGAATAGATGGTAAATAATGAGTTTTTATTCCATCCCCACAACATTTAAATAATGGATAAATAGAAGTCATAAGAGATTTGAAGGTTTAAGTTTTCTAAAAAAAAAAAATCTAAAATGGATCCTTTCATCAAAGATTCATCAGATTCTTACTTAATTCCAAATGTATTCACCAAAAGGCCTAAAATACATATAACCATTTGTAGAAAATTTGCTTTTGTTGAACTCTCAATTTATTCTACATTAACTTTCTGTACAAAGGGCATCATATTTATGCTCCTGGGCCTCTACAACTAATTCATGTGATCAACAGATATTTATGAGTCAGCTAATATGTGCTGAGCATTTGTTTAAGGATACGCTCTGGAGATAAAGCTGTAAACTTCCCTTGACAACTACATTCTAGTAAACTACTTTCTAATAAAATACTGACCAAAAATGTTAATAAGTACAATAAGCTCAATTATAAATAAAAACTATGCAAAAAAATAGATATGATATGTTTGATAAAAAGAAAAATAATCCAAGGCTATGAAAAAAAAGACTATCAGTAATTCAGAAAGGCAACAATTTTTTAAAGGTCTTTTCTAAGGAGTCAGCCATATACAGATGGCCTAGAAAAGCATTCTAGGCAGAGGGAAAACTAAAGGCAAAGACCTGAGTGAGAACTACCTTGACTCTTGAAATACATAAAGATCAGAGTTTCTAATTAAAGTTCCTGGGATTTATCAGAAGAAGCACAAGAAGTTGGGGCTGGAGCGGTAGCTCAGCGGTTTAGGTGCTTGCCTGGCAAACACGAGGACCCAGGTTCAAACCCCAGCACTACATACACAACTAAGTGTTGGATCAATTAAGGCCATGTGAAAAACTAAATAAAGTTGTTTCTCTCTGTCTCTCTCACTGTCCTTCTCTCTTTAAAAAAAAAAAATTAAAAAAAAAAGAAGAAGTACAAGAAGTTGGGAATGAAATCTGCAAAATGGGCAGCAGTTTGTGGGATCAGGCTCTAAGCCCTTAGGAAAGAGGTTGGACTTTACCTGTCTTGAACTGCAACCAGAAGCCAGTGAAGTAGGATAACTATATCACTTGTCATACAAACCAAAACATTTTTAAGAAGTAAAAAGGTTCTGTTAATAATTATGACAGAACAAAAGGAACAAACAAGAATTTTGTAGGCAAATTAGGATATGAATATCCTATATTGAAGTCCTTTTTTTTTTAATGGTATTGGGGTTGAACCCAAAGGAAACTTCCAACTGAGCTTCATCTCCAGTCATTTCCAAATTTTATTTCATTTTATTTCATTTTATTTTATTTTAAAGAAAAAAGGGACAGTGAGAGGGAGAGAAAGAGAGAAGCAATTTTTATTTAGTTTTTCATGTGACTTTCATTCCTCTTACACATGGTGCTGGGGTTCCATATTGTATACTTGTGCATGCGAGGCAAGTGCTGTAACTGCCGAGCCTCCGCTCCAGCCCCTTCCAAATTTTATTTTGAAGGTAGGATCTAAGTTGCTGAGGCTGACCTCCAATTTGTAATCCTCCTGTCTCAATCTCTTGAGAAGCTGGGGTTATAGGTGTGTGTACCAGGTCCAGCTTTATCAAAATATCAAAGGAGACATAATTTGTGCTCATAATATGCTAAATGGAACTCTTTTTTATTGTTTCTTTTTTAGATATGCATGATATTAGAATTTACCATGACATAATTATAAAAGCATGGAGTATAACTTTTTTGAATTAAGTCCTCGGTATTTCTCCTATCCCTCACTTCACCCTTTCCCCATTCTTTTTAGTTATATATGACAATAGAATGTACAATGACATAATTATAAAATCATGTAGTATAACTAGTTCCAATTCAGCACCCAGTATTGCCTCTTCTGCTCCCTTGCTCCCACCCTCTCTTCTTTCTACATCCACATGAAAATTAACAGTCAATGACATAATAAAAGTTTAGAGTATGACTGATTTCAATTCCATCCTCAGTCTCCTCTCCCATTCTCTACCCTCTACTCTACAGATCTTTCTATTATTATTCTTTTTTATAATTTTTTAATTTTTTATTTTTTTTAATTTTTGAACAACCTTACAAGATTTTAAAAAAATAATATAAAATGTGTATATATTCTGGATATTGCAATTATCCCCAGGAGTGCCCCCCCAATTACCCTCCCTTATCCCTCCCTTCCCCTTCCCACTATATCTCTAAAAAAAGCATTAGATTTTAAAGCATTACATCTTATCTGGATTTAACTCATGCTACTAGACCAACTTTCTCATTGTCTAGGGTCTAATCCCTACCTCCACAGATGAGTGGAGACAATCGACCCTCAGATCTCTGGGTTAAGCTGATTTTACTCATCATCATCTCTTCCATAGCCATCCATTTACCTTCGAAGGCTGCAATATCATTGTTTCTAATTGCTGTGTAATATTCCATGGTATAAATGTACCACAGTTTTTGGATCCATTCTTCCAGTGAGGGACATCTGGGTTGTTTCCATAGCCTACCAATAGGAAATTGTGCTGCTATGAACATTGATATTGCTGTGTCACTGTAATGTGCTGATTCTAAGTCCCCTGGAAAGATACCCAGGAGTGAAATAGCAGGGTCATATGGTGGACTCATCCCTAATTTTTTGAGGATTCTCCATACTGCTTTCCAGAGGGGCTGCACCAGTCTGCAGCTCCACCAGTAGTGTGTTAGTGTGCCTATCTCTCCACAGCCCCTCCAGCATCTATTATTGTTTATTATTTCATCTTTGCCATTCTGACTGTGTAAGGTGATATCTTAATGTGGTTTTCATTTGCATTTCTCTGATTACTAGTGATTTAGAGTACTTTCTCATGTATTCATTGGCTTGGTCAATGTCCTCTGGTGAGAAGACTCTATTTAGCTCTTTGGCCCATTTATCAATTGGGCTGTTGGTGTTTTTGTAGTTGACATTTTTGAGGATTTTATAGATTCTGGATATGAGACCCTTGTCTGAGGAATCATAGTCCATGATTCTCTCCATTTCTGTAGGAAACCTCTTGAC
>PVKS010026702.1:0-28348 GCA_004027875.1 Aplodontia rufa
CTCCACTTAGTATATGGTATATGTGGTGCTGAGGTTTGAACCTGGGTCCTTGTGCATGCCAGGCATCCAGGCATGCACTGCAACCACTGAGCCACACTGTTCCATCCCCAATAGATGAGTTTCTTTTTTTTAATTCTTTTTTTTTAATTGGTTCAGCATCGTTTTACATAATGAAGGGATTCCTTGGTTCACATTCACACATGCATATGTATTGACAGAGTTGCTTAAATCTGATCCTTGTCCAGGATCTCCCCCTTTAGATGAGTTGTTATTGTTTTTTGTTTGTTTGTTTGTTTGTTTTGTTTTTTTAGAGAAGGACAGTGAGAGAGAGAGAGAGAAAATCAATTTTTATTGAGTTTTTCACATGGCTTTAGTTGCTCTGACACTTAGTTGTGTATGTGGGTTGCAGGGGTTTGAACCCATGTACTTGTCATGCTGGGCAAGCACCTTAACCACCAAGCCATGGCTCCAGCTCCCTTAGATGAGTTTTTAACTTGCAGAAATATGCAATGAAATTTGGTGGATTTCAGAAGGGGTGGATTTCCGTGCTGGTAGCATAGAAAAAAATGACCAGTGTCTCCAGACCTTCATGAATAATCACAGGGCATGCCTGTAAAGCACCTTGTACCATTAGAGTAAAACTGTACAGGGGCTGGAGTGGTGGCTCAGCTGTTACAGGGCTCACCTGGCATGCTCAAGGACACAGGTTCAAATCCCGGCACCATATACACAAACAAAAACCAGATGAAAAAATAAATAAAATTGATTCTCTCACTGTCCCTCTCAAAAAAAAAAAAGGTATAGAATGCTGATATAACAGAACAAAAATGGTCAGTATTACCAGAGACTTTGGTTCTAGACAGAATTTGACCATTTTCTGGCAAGAAAATAATAGAAATTTTGCCAATATTGGGAATGAAACTACTAAATGATAGATGAGAGTTAATTTTTATTCTTTTAGTCTTGGGGCTAAAGAAAGGCTGTTGGACTGGTCATTAATACTTTTAATACATCTGAAGAAATCTACCTTATTTTCAAATAGTTCAAAAGGGAAGTTTCATACTCCCTTTCCCCAGGGAAAATACAGTAAATTCTCTAAGTAAAGGATAACAAAAATCAGCCTGGTGTGGTGGGGCACACCTCTAGTCCTAGGCTGGGGAGGCTGAGGCAGGATTGCTTGTTCAAGATCAGCCTCAACAACTTAGGGAGGCTCTGAGCAACTTAGTGAGAGCCTATCTAAAAATAGAAATTATACAGGGCCTGTGATGCGGCTCCGTGGTAAGGTGCCCTGGGTTCAATCTCCAGTACTGCAGAACAAACAAAACATCCAACAAACACACCCTCCCATGTACCACTGCCCATGCAGTTCCGTCAGTTGAGGGGTGGAGTCCAAGCGCAGCTTTAGAGGTTCCCTTCCTCCATAATCTCTCTGTAGACTCTGCCTCACCACCTCTCATCTGTTTTGCAGTTGTTTTACTTTATCATAAACGCATGGTATTTTATTAAACTCCTGTAAAGTATAAACCTAGTCCATACCCTTGGCTACTAAACTTAGGGACACAGCGTGGAGGAAGAGACTCAAAGGATCAATAATAGCTGCTGTTCATTGAACACTTACATCTCAGTACATGCAGTTCTCAGGGTTACCATCTGAACTATTATCGTCTTTTCCCAGATGAGAAAAGTGAGGCTTCCAGAAGTTAGTTCACGTAGGAGACCCTGAAGCCTGAGAATTTTTCTTGTGGAAAAACTTCCTCTGTATATGGCTGTCAATGTTCCTCCTTCCTCTTCTCCACAGGGTCTTAACCTCTGACTGTTCCTCCCATCCAACCTGTAAATGCAAATCGCCCCAAAATCCCTCCCTCTTCCAAGAATCTTTTGTGTCAAACTCTTCCCCAAACTAGCTGAGTTTAGGGCTGGACCAGCGGCTCAGCCGTTGGAGCACTTGCGTGGCTTGCACAAGGACCAGGGTTTGAACCCCAGGACCACATACACAGCTGTGTTGGAGAAACAAAAAAACAGACAAATAAATAAAATTGATTCATTCTCTCTCTCTCTCCCTCCCTCTCTCTCTCTTAAGACAAACAAACAAACGACAACAACAAAAACAACAAAAAAACTAGCTGGATTTAGGCTGACACCCCTCCTCTACCCCAGCTACCAGCTAGAGTTCTTGCTCCTTCCTTCCCCAAATAGACTATTCCTTAGCTCCTTCCAGAATCTTCTCAGGCCTTAAAGTCTATGATAATGGCGCTCTGGTTGATTTTTCTTTTTCACATTAATTTCCTGAAAGCCACATACCTAGGAAGTAGAAGAGCTTGTATTAAGACTCTAATCTCTCAACTGCTATACTATATTGGTAATTTTTCTTTTTTTTTTTTTTTACTGGCACCTAGTCACATTTCCAGTCCCCTTCCTCCCTTTTTTTGAATTTTGAGACAAGTCACTAAGTTTCTTAGGGCCTCACTAAATTGCTGAGGCTGACCTCAAATTTGTGATCCTCTTGCCTCAGACTTCCAAGTTGCTGGAATTGCAGGAGTGTGCCAACGCATCTGGCTATACTTATAATTTTCAACTGTAAAAGTTACTGGTTGAGTTGTTTGCACCATTCTACTCTCTCTGAAGCCAGCTATTTTGTTATTATAACCACCCTGAAGTTGCCATGTGGAAGAAAAAAAAGTAATCAGGAAAGACTAGACCTAATGGGGCTGGAGCGGTGGCTCAGCGGTTACAGTGTTTGCCCAGCATGCGCAAGTACGTGAGTTCAAACTCCAGCACCATGTACACAACTAAGTGTCTGAGCAACGAAAGCCACATGAAAACCTAAATAAAAATAGATTCTCTCTCTGTTTCTCTCTCACTGTCCCTCTCTCTTAAAAAAAAAAAAAAAGACTAGATTTAAGTGCAAGAAAGATGGTAGAGTGAACACATAATTTATTATCCAACTAGGAGGCAGGAGAGTGAAGGAGGCTATTAAAAACCACACTAGGGGCCTGGAGCAGTGGCTCAGTGGTACTGTGCTTGCCTGGCATGTGCGAGGACCCAGGTTTGAACCCCAGTATCGCATACACAGCTAAGTGTCAGAAAAGCAAAAACCAGGTGAAAAAATAACTGTCTCTCTCTTCTCCCTTAAAAAAAAAAAATAGGTGTAAGATTTATTAAGGAACTCATATAAAGTATGAGAAAAAGAGAAAAATCAAAAGGGACTCTAAGATTTTTGCCCTAAACATGTAAAAGAAAAGTTTTTCTCACTGAGATGCAGAATGCTATAGAAGTAGGCTTGGAGAAGAAACCAGGGGTTTGTTTTCAGATAAGCTGAGTCTGAGATCTGTCTGACATCCAAGTAGAGATGTCAAATAGGAACTCAGGGGAGTGCTCAGAGATTTGGACTAGAAACATAACTGGGGAGTTGTCAGCTCATAGATAAATCTTCAAAGATATAAAACTATATAGTACACCTCAGGGGTAAGAGTAGAAAGACAGGATGAGGCCCAAAGAATGAATTTTGGGGTACCCCAAAATTTAGAGTTTAGGGCTTTGGAGAGGAATTAGCCAAGGATACCAAGAGGCAGCAGCCAGTAAAGTATCAAAATCAAAAGTGAGTCACAGAAGACAGCTGAAGCAAATGTTCATAATTGTACCCTAAAACAGTATACTTTCATTTTCACTTTATCAATGTCTTTTGTTGTTGTGGCACATATCTGAGCTTAATCAACTTGCAAGGAGGAAAAGTTGATTTTGGCTCACAGTTTCAAAGGTTTTAGTCTATAGTTGGTTGTCCCCATGGCTTTCAGGCCTGTGATGAGCAGCATACCATGGCAGGAAGCCAGACCGCTCAACTCATGATGGCTGGGGAATGTAAGAGAAGACAGGGCCAGGCTCCCAATTTCCCTGTCAAGGGCACTGCCCTGATGACCTGACTTTTGCACTAGGCCCCCAATAGCACGGATAGCCTTTAACAGGTGGGCTTTGGGGGGACGTTTAAGACCCAAGCTATGGCATATGATACCAGTTCACTTGCCTATCTCCTTCAATAGTCTCGTGAGGTTTTGTAGCCTGGGGTTACAAATTGAGTGTCCCTTATCTGAAATGCTTGGTACGGGAAGTGTTTGGGATTTTGGAGGTTTTTTAAATTTTATTTTTTTATTTTTATTTTCTATTTGCATGTATAAAATGAGATATCTTGGGGATGGGACCCTAGTTTAAACACAAAATTTATTTATGTTCATATATGTCATGTATATGCATATGTTCCTAGACTCAATTTTATAAATATTTTTCATAATTTTGTGCATAAATCAAAGTTTTTGTTGTGCACCTGATTTTTTTTTGTTTATTGGTTTGTTTTCAAAGAGAGAGGGACATTGAGAGAGAGAGAGAGAATCAGCTTTTTACTTTTTCATATGGTTTTTGTTGCTCTGATACTTTGTTGTGTATGTGGTGCTCGGGTTTGAACCTGCATCCTCGCACATGCTAGGCAAGCACCATAATTGCTGAGCCACTGATCCAGCCCCATGTGTACCTGAGATAAACCCATTTCACGAGATCTGGTGTGGAATTTTCCGCTGTGGTATTGAGGCAGGAAGATAGATCTCCCGTAGGCAGCCAGAATAAAGGTCTTGGGGAAAGACAGGAAGGGAGGGGGACATCATGCCAATCTGAAAGAAGACATTGGGTCTGAAAGGCATCCTGTGACTTGCTGCTCTCTGCCAATGTTAACCACAGTGGCTTCGTCTGAGTTAGAATGCCCATCTCTGTTCCCTCAGTGTCAACCACAGCAGCCCTTCTTTAGTTACCCTTGCCCTTTTCCCTAGCAACTGCCAACCACAGTAGACATCTACGTAAAATGCTTCTTCTTTCACGTAGATGTGCCCAAGATCATCAGGTGAGATCTGCCCTCTGAATTACTAAATACGAGGTTGAAAATGATGTATTTCTGATTGGCTTGCTTGCCCATGCTGGCATCCCTCACCCCGCCACTCACCTGTGCTGGGCCATCAGCTCTGCCTTTAAAACCCCCTAGACAGCAGACACCCAGTGGCTCCACTTCTGCAGCTCTGCTGTTCTTTCTATTACTCTAATAAATCCTGTTACTTTGCTTTCACCCTCGTGTCTGTGGATTTCATTTCTTGAATTCATGAGACAAAGAACCTGCCTATCTACCTCTGTGTTACAGTATCATGTCAGTGTTTAACATTGAAAATTAATGTAGTGGGGGCTGGAGTTGTGGCTCAGTGGTAGAGCACTTGCCTGGCATGTGCAAGGACCCAGGTTCGAACTCTAGCACCACACACACAACTAAGTTCAAGAAAAACAAAAATCATATGAAAAAATAAATAAAATAGACTTTCTCAGTCTCTTTCTTTAAAAAAAAAAATGTAGGCTAAGCAAGTAAATTTGATAAAGTGAAAATTGAAAACTACATATACAACCTCTTTCATTCTTTCTTTTTTATTTTGATACTGGTGATTGAAACCAGGGGTACTATTCCACTGAACTATGTCCTGAGCCCTTTTTATTTTGAGACAGAGTCTTGCTAAGTTGTTGGCATTGAACATGCAATCCTCCTGCCTCAGCCTCCAGAATTCCTGGGATTACGGGTAGATGATACCACATCTGACTCACTTGTCTTTAAACACTCAAGTTTCCCAAGATTTATACTTGGGCTGTCTTTCCCTGCTTTATGCTTTCTTCCTAAGCATTACTGTCCACATCCATGCCTTCCATTGTCATCTATGGGCAAATATGTTCCCAGAAAAACTCTTCTGAATTCCTGTTTTCTTCCCTTTTTCTAAGGAGAGAGGGACAGTCAGAGAGAGAAAGAGAGAATCAATTTTATTTAGCTTTTCTTGTGGCTTTTGTTGCTCCAACACTTCATTGTGTCTGTGGTGCTGGGATTTAAACCACTGTCCTCCCCTACGCCAGGAAAGCACTGTAACTGCTGAGCCATCGCTCCAGCCCCTGAGTTCCTGTTTTCAGTAACACATTTAACACTTCCCCTTGGGTAGCTCCGCAAACAGCCCTACCATTCACCCTATTTCTCCTTTCAGGAGCCTGGGGACCATCTTTTTCCTTCAATGCTCATATCTAATACATCACCAAATCCAATTAATTTTAACTTTTAGTTATCTCTCCAATCTGTTCAGTTCTCTCCATCTATAGGGTTGCCACCCCCATTTTAGCTACCTAACAGTTTCTCACCTGGATTAGTGCAAAAACCTTTTAACTTCCTTTCAATCTTCCCCTCAACTCTAATTCATTGATTGTACTGCACCTAGAACACTACTCTACAGAATGTAGATGTAATGTCACTGTCTTTAAAAATATCTTACACTAGATTTTCAATGCATTTCAGAGAAATTCTACACTTCTTTGTAGTTTGTTACTGGTTTTTTATTAAGCAGTTGAATTATTATATAATCATAGATGCATATAAGATAATAATATGACATGCATTTGGTTCTAATCCAGAGTCATCCCTTCATTGCCCACCCCCAGTCTGTTGATTTTTCTGTATTTTCCCTCTACAACAGCTATAAATGTCTATACAACCCCCACACACAAGATTATGCATTAAATGATTGCATAAATATTATTTGGCTTCTTCCAGGGTGTAAAGAGTATGCTCTGTTGTTGATTGTCTCCCCAGATCCCTCCACATCATCCCTCCTTACTCCTCCCCTCTGCCTCCCTCCTTCCTCCTCCCTACATATCTACGGCTCCCCTAGATTATGCGTTGCTTCACCTTTGGTGGGTCTAGTATAAGAGCTTGACTACCTTTCACCCAAGCCTGGGTTTAGCTCTAGCCTGCACAAATGAGGGAAAATATTTGACCCTTTAGCCTCTGAGTTTGGCTAATTTTGCTCAGCATGATTTCCTCCATTGCTGTCCATTTACCTTCAAAGGCTATAATATAGTTGTTTCTAATAAGTAGAACTAATGAGTAGAACTCTATTGTATATATATACCAGAACTTTTGGATCCATTCATCCAATGAGGGGCATCTGGGTTGATTCCATAGTTTAGCTATTTATAAATTGAGCTTCTACGAACACTGAAGTTGCTATGTCACTGGGAAGATACTCAGAAGAGGGATAGCTGGGTCATAAGGTGGATCCATTCCTAATTTTTTTTTAAAGAGAGAGGGACATGGGGGCTGGAGTGGTGGCTCGGTGGCTTGCCCAGCATGCCCAGGTACATGGGTTCAAACCCCAGCACCCACGTACACAACTAGATGTTGGAGCAATAAAAGCCATGTGAAAAACTCAATAAAAATTGATTCTCTCTCTCTCACTGTCCTTCTTTCTTCAAAAAAATAAAATAAAGAGAGAGGGACAGTGAGAGAGAGAAAGAGAGAATCAATTTTATTCAGTTTTTCATGTGACTTCCATTGCCCCAAAACTTCAATGTGTACATGGTGCTGGGGTTTGAACTCACGTCCTTGCGCATGCGAGGGTAGCAACATAACCACTCCAGCCCCCATACCTAATTTTTGGAGGAGTCTCCACACTGCTTTCCAGAGTGGCTGTACCAGTCTACAATTCCACTAACAGTGTGCTAGTGTTCTATCTCCCTACAACCCCTCCAGCATTTGTTACTTTTATATTCTTCATCTTTGCCAATCTGATGGGAGTAATACAGTTTTGATTTGCATTTCTCTGATTACTAACAATTTAGAACACTTTCTCATGTATTTATTGTCTTGCTCAATTTCCTCTGTTGAGAAATTCTTTTTGTTTATTTACTTTTTTGTTTGTTTGTTTGACACAGTCTTGCATGTTGGAGGGAATTATTGCTATATATTCATGCATACATAGATATTGGACATAGTAAGTTAAAGCCTATCCTATTCCAAGATGTGCCCCTCTTCATCCATTCCCTGATCTCATGTCTCCTCTGTAATCCAACCATGCTATAATTGGAAACAAGCATATAGGTGTATATTAATTTTTGAAATTTCTGAGTTTCTCTGCCTGCCTATGTACAGTTAGGCTTCTCATGAGAGTCAGGTCTTCCTAGTTGTATTGATAACCTCATTTGTCCTTCCCTCCTCTCCCAACCTCCCTCCCTTCTCCCCCCAGTTATGGTTCCCCCTGCTTATGTGAAATTTCAACTATGGTGAGTTTATTACTTAAACTTAGCTAACTTTCATCCTGTGTTAGGTTTTACAATAGCTTCAAATATGAGAGAACAAGTTGTATTGCTGATCATGTGCATCTAGGAATATGCAACAACTAATCCCATCATTATGTAAAATTATAATGCACGAATAAAAATGAATTTAAAAACACAAAAGAAAAAATCCATCTGCTTAATTTTTTTTTTTTTTGAGAGAGGGACAATGAGAGAGAAAGAATCAGTTTTACTTAGTTTTTTATGTGGCTTTTGTTGCACTGACACTTTGTTGTGTACATGGTGCTGGGGTTCAAACCTGCGTCCTTGCACATACCAGGCAAATGCTGTAACCACCAAGCCGCTGAGCCACTGCTCCAGCCTGCTTTTAAATTCTATTTAGAATTAACTGAAACTAAAGCTAGTTAGTGAAAGTAAAGAACAACATACCATCATACAAATTTGCTAAATAATTACAAAATAAAAATAGTAACTTTACAGTGGAAACATCAAGAGATCAAGTTAATACTACCAATAATGGAATAAACTGACATCATTTTCTCCTGATGTAATAATGCAACACGGAGATCATAACATCCCTTATGTAGTGTTTATGTCAAAAAGGCACAATCTGCCCAGCTACTCAGGAGACTAAGGTAAAAAGGATCACAAGTTTGAGGCCACCCTAGTTGTAAGAAAAGATACGAAAAACTGAAAGAAATAAAGAGAGAGGAGAGTGGTGGCTCAACAGTAACACAGGTTTATTTGAAAGAAACCTGTGGGAGGGGAGGCCCAGTGGAGGCTGAGCCCCCTCTGCTGATTATAGCCTGGGGTAGATACAGAGGGAATGAGGGGGGAGCGGCCAAGTTTTCTGGTTAAACTGGGTTTTTTCAGTAGGTGGAGATTAAACTGAGTTTCTCAGTAGGGTAGGGATCCTCTGATAAGGGCCAGAGACAATAGGTTCAAATAAGGGGCTGAGTCTATAGATTCAGTGTGTAGGGGGTTTGCTGCCTGGCTGAGTGACTTCTGGTAATTTTCCATATCCATCACTGGTCAACTTAACAAGACCCTATTTTAAAACAAAATAAAAAGGGCTGAGAATGTAGCTTTGATAGAGCATTTGCCTACCCTGCACAAGGCCTTGGATTCTAAAGCACAATTTGAATATCATTGCAAGGAAATATTAGACAAACCCAAATTGGGAGACATTCTACAAAATTCAAAATATCAAGTAATATTTTAAAAAATGTAAAAAGTCACTGTCATGAAAGACAAAGAAAAACTAAGAAATTGTTCCAGACTCATGGAGATGAAAAGGATAACATCTAAATACACTGTTTCTTCCTCTATCGAGTCCTAGGCCATGAATACTTTTTTCTATAATGGATTGGGACAATCGGTGAAGTTGTTTTAGAAATCAAGAGGACTTAAACATAGCTACAAATTATTTGTTTATCCTCCTGAAAAGAGATGGAGCATGTAAACCTCTTGAATGTCAGGCTCGTCTTTGACCTGTTTCGACCTCTAAACTGCACAAGTGATGTTATGTGACCTCTACATTTCACCCTCCCAAGGTCTGTTGCCTTCTGCTCTTGCTCTCTCAGAATGATGTCCTGAGGCTGCCATGTAGGGAGCTCAGTCCAACCTAGTAGAGCATGAAACTGTGAACTGAAGTGAACCAAGTGCCAGGTGTGTGAATGTGACTGTTAGATGACTGTAGCCACAGGAATGACTCCAGGCAAGACCAGCAGATGAACCACCCAGCAGATTCCAGATCACACTGCTGTCCAGAGTTGTGAGCAATAATTGGATGCTCCCATAGGCTATTAAAGCAATGAAAGCTACAGGAAAAACTAAATAAATTTGATTCTCTCTCTCTCTCTCTCTCTCTCACACACACACACATACACACACACACACACACATACTATCCTTCTCTCTCTTAAAAAAAAAAAGCAAGAAAGAAAAAGAAAATTTGTCTTTTAAAAAAGGCTGAGGGGCTGCAGCAGTGGCTCAGTGGTTACAGCACTTGAGCACTTGCCCAGCATATGCAAGTATGTGAGTTCAAACCCCAGAACCACATACACAACTAAGTCTCGTAGCAACGAAAAACTAAATAAAAACTCTCTCTCTCTCTCTCTCTCTCTCTCTCTCTATATATATATATATATATATATATATCACTGTCCTTCTCTCTTTAAAAAAAAAAAGCTAACTGAAATAGATACATCTCAGAACAACTGGCTCCTTGAGTAGGGGCTTACAAAGTGAAATTGCTAATTAGAGGACTGGGGATGTAGCCCTGTAGCCCTGGTAGAGTGCTTGCCTAGCATGCATCATGCCTTGGTTTTGATTCTTAGAACTGAAAAAAAAATTAATTAGAATAATCAACATACAGAGTCTGGTCACAGATGTGGAAATGTAGCATTGATAATGAATCTAGAATTGATCAGATTCTGTGAATAGCATGATAATCAAATGATTCAGGATAACCCATCAGCATAAAAAGCTGCATGTAAACCAGGACATCTGCCAGAAAATTTTATAGTGAAAAGTATGTATTTTTTCATGTCCTCTAATTAGGTAACTGAGAAGCATTTGTATAAATAGAAGTTTATTCAGAGGAGAATGGAATGAGAGCAACAGGAAGTACACAATTTTAAGAAACATTTTTTCTAAGATGGGCGCAGTGGCACATACCTGTAATCCCAGTGAGGTTGAGGAGACTGAGGCAGGTGGATAGCAAGTTTGAGTCTAGCCTCAGCAACTTTGTGAGACTCTGTCTCAAGATAGAAAACAAAAAGAGCTGGGGATGTGTCTCAGTATAGGATTGTATAAATGATGGAACAAGAACAAATTTACTGAAGGGTTAACATTTGATGATGAAGTCATGCTCATGGGACAAAACTCTCAGGGAGGCCTGAGAGCTTAGACTGTAACAGGAACGCCTTTGGTCTAACTCCCATGTGAAGATAGCAATGTTATACAAAGTAGGAGTTCATGTTCAGGTGAAGGATGTAGGACATCTGGAGAGAAGAAAGATAATGATGTTATACAAGTTAGAGTTTATATTTAGGTGAAGGACATAGAACCTTAGAAGCAGAGATGTAAGACATCTGGAGAAGAAAGATAACAGCATTACATAGACTGGATATTATAAACAAAGTACTCATTACAAATAATTTTTAAGATGTATTTTTAATTGCTGAACTATAAACTATCACAGCTAAACTATAAGCTATCACAGAAATAAAATAGCTGTACAGAGTGTCACTGGCACTCTTGTGCAGTCTTGCCATGAGTCCCCTGGTTTCCCGCCTCAGTTCTTCGGTAGTGTCTAAGAGGTGATCTCTAGCACCTCTTACAGCTCAGTGGTAAAGCACCTCTGGGTTCAATCCCCAGGAGGGGGGAGAGATGGAGGATGGTTTTTCCCAAGCTATAAGGTAGTAAACCATCCTTATCCTACAATAGCTATGGAACAATCAGTATTTATGTCCATCATACTCAATTTCTCTGGACTTTGAATAGTGCTAGGTAATCAGTGCCAAAATCTTGCTCACTAGACATCATTTACTAATCTCTTCTGACATTTGCTTTGATTGTAAAATTTCTTTGGACCATTGAAATTGATATTTTAGGTTTAAATTTCAACTGATATGTTGAGTTGAATGGCATACTAATCTTTTTTCCTTGGTATTACACTCTAGTCACTTTAATGGATCTTGAGTGTTTCCAGAATTCATCAGGCAGTCTTCTTTTTATACATGAAAGAACACAGGATAGGACTCTTCTTAGTTATCTGCTGCTTATTTTAAAATGCTATTTGTGTGTAGAAGGAAAGAAGTCCTATTTGTGAAAAGCAAATTACTTACATTTCAAATTGAATTAAGGTAACTCTGTACATTCTAACAGAGAACCTCAAATTTTCACTCTGTTGCTACAAACGCACACAGATCAACTTCAGTTTGTTTGTTTGTTTTTTGTCGTTGTTGAGTTTTTGTTTCTGTGGTGCTGGGAATGGAACCCAGGCCCTCGAACATGCTAGGAAGGTCCTCTACCACTGCACTCTATAGCCAGACCTTAACTTATGGGGTTTTGTTTGTTTGCTTGCTTTGTTTTGTTTTTTCCAAGAGAGAAAGAATCAATTTTATTTACTTTTTCATCTATTTTTTAAAATTTTTTTCTGACACTTAGTTGTGTATGTGGTGCTGGGATTCAAACCCAAGTCCTTGCACCTGCCAGGCAAGAACTATACCTCTGAGCCATAGCTCCAACCCTCAAATTAAGTTTTTATGATGTCTGGTCAAAACTAAATTTGTTACCCTTAACCTCTTGCCATGTAAAAATAAAATTAGTCTGTCCTTGCAGAAAAAGATATGTAAACAATAAATTTTGTAAAAAAGAATCTAGTGACTTTAGGGTATATTTGTACCTATTGCCATAAATCTGAGCACAGAGACATACTAATGATGTTTTTTGTCATATTTATGAATATATGATTATACAGTGTAGAAAAGTAACGCTATCTGCTCCTTACACCTCTGTGATTAATAGATCTTAGTCATTCTTCCATGTGTTTGTGCCAGCCAAGATTTGCTTTTTGCTTGCAGTGTAAACTAATGAAAATCAACAGCCTGGTTTATCAATACAAATCTTTATAATTACCAAAAGAAGTCTATGAAAAAGATAAAGGATATGCCCTTTTCTGTGTAGCACACAGAGAAAGATATCTCTCTGAGACATAAAACTTGTTCAAAACACATGCTTTTTGTAAAATGTTAAACAATGGATATTGCCAGAATTATCAGTTTTTTTCTGTGCATTATGTAGAATGGTGTGACTATTCATAACTGCTTACAGCATGTTATGTTTATTATTATTAATAATTTTTTTTTTTAAAAAAGGACTCCTAAAACTAAGACAGGAATTTTGTTGCTCTGTCCTTGAAAATAGTCTTTGGAGAACTGCTTGCTCTTTAAGGGGCTTGAGAATATGCTAATGTGAAGATTTGTTAGACTCATTTGAGTCTGGGGTTGTAGTTCAATGACAGAACCCTTGCCTAGCATGTGTGAGGCCCTGGGTTCAATCCTTAGTATTGCATAAAATTAAATAAATAAATAAATAAAATAAAGGTATTCTGTTCATCTACAGCTAAAATTTTTTTTTAAAAAGGACTCATTTGTCTCCTAACAGATTGTACTCATGGCTAAAGTTTATTAGAGCAAAGGATTATTATTATAGGATTCTCAGAAAGAAGATATGCCTTGCAAAAACCCAAAGTCAGGAGCAGTCTTCCAGGTCCTCCTTCCATGCATATCATGCTACAGTGCTTTCAATCTGGCTACAAATTACAGGAATACATGTGAGATTTCTCTACCCAGGTAAGCCTGCTTAGGTTTCTGGGCCCAGGATTCTTATAGGAATTTGGTTACATAGGTACATCCCTCCTATGTGGCCTCAATGTACAGACTTCAACCTGGGACCGGGCCTGAGAAGCACAAAACCACCTTATTAACTAGTGATTATGTTCAATTATCTCCAAGGGTTTAGCTCCCAGAGCTGGGTAAGTGTTGTCACCACACCACCAGGCACTCCTAGAAATAAGCAGATATGCTGACTCAACCCCTTCCTCAGAGCTCACAAGTCTGATTGGTTGCCTTACTTGATCATTTCTTGCCCTGTTACTATTGTTGTAATAAACATCAATGCACATATATATGGTATAAATTCCTGTAACATTGCTTTGCAAATCAGAGGAGGATTATTCTCTTTTTGTGCATACTAGGGGTAGGCTGAGGAAAGAGAGGTCTGTGACCACTAAATCTCTTATCAGAGTTCTATCTAGTTAGGGTTAACAACTAGCAAGGGCTTCTGGCAGATATAAATTTAAAATATTTTATTTTATTTGGGCTGGAGTAGAGTGCTTGTCTAATATATATAAGACTCTGGGTTCCATCCCTAGTACCACAAAAAAAAAAAAAAGAAAGAAAGAAAGAAAGAAATTCATGCTTGTAAACTGTTCTTGATATGTGGTGCAGTTTAATAACGTTTTTGTTAGCCTAGAAATAGTGAACTGAAGATTCCAATGGTTGTCTTTTAAAAATATAATCTTCCTTGAGATATAATTCATGTGCCTTGAATTCACCCATTTAAAATATATCACGATGGTTTTCGATATAATGACAAAATTACACAATCACCACTGCAATCTATTTTAGAACATTTACATTACCATAAAAATAAATTCACCCATTAGCAGCAGTCACACCCATTTCCTCCCAAATCCTGCAGTCTTAGACAACTGCCAATTTGCTTTCTGTCTCTGTGGGCTTGCTTATTCTGGACATTTCATATTAATAGTGATATCACAGATAGTCCTTTGTGATGGTCTTCTTAACATGTTTTCAAGGATTATCCATGTTGTAGCATGCATCAATATTTTATTTCTTTTTATTGCCACTGTATGAATATTATGGTTTGAATGTGAGGTGTCCCCCAAAAGTTCATGTGTGACAATTTGGGAAGGCTGAGGTGAGATAATTGGGTTTTAAAGGCCTTAACCAATCAGTGAATTAATCCCCTTCCCTGGCAACTGTAGGCTGGTGGAGTGTGGCTAGAGGAGGTACGTCATTGTGGGCGTGCCTTTGGGGGGTATATTCTGTATGTAGTGAGGAGCTGCTCTCTCAGTTTGGCTTCCTGATGTGACAGCATGAGCCCCCTGCTCTCAGAGCCACACCTGCCATAATGTACGGCCTCACCTAGAGCCCCAAGGAATGGAGCTGGCCTTCTCTGAACATAAATATCTGAAACTATGAGCCCCTAAATAAACCTATTCCTCCTAAAATTGTTCATTTTTTTAAGACAGAGAGAAAGAAAGAGAGAATCAATTTTATTTATTTTTTCATCTGGCCTTTGTTTCTCCAACACTTAGCTGTATATGTGGTGCTGGGTTTTGAACCCGGGTCCTTGTGCATGCCAGGCAAGAGCTTGAACCACTGAACCACCACTCCAGCCCATTAAATTGTTCTTGTAAGGTCCATTCATCACAGCAACTGTTAAAGGGTAGAGACCCCCCTGATATAAAGCAAATATATCTAGTTGAGATTAGCCAAACCAAAATGGCTGCAAATAAAATCTTTGAGCTGTGTTGACTGTGGTAAAGGGAATACCCGAGACAAAATAATGTGGTCATGAGTTAAAGCCATTGTGACCATTTCTGTGAAGCCACCCATTCCTCCGGAGACCCCACAAGCTACTGGTTTCAGATATGGATAGTTTAGTTCCCCCCCCAACCCGCCCTGCTAACCCACCAGATGCAGCCTGAAATAGATAAACTGAAGTTTGTTGTTTGCATTTCCTGGAAAAAGACTTCTCTTGTAAGCCTGCCAATTTTTTTTTTGTGGTTTTCATCTTTAAAAACAGCCTGCTTGAGTTATGCACTTATGCTGCCCTCCCAACTTTACTTTGGGGCAGTAGCCCTGGTACACTAGCCTGTTTCTTCTCTTTTCTGTTTCTTCTCTGTCCCCAAAATAAACTTTTTTCTTTTCTACTCTGGTCTCTGGTGGTCTCACTATGCGTGGATAACCTGACCCCACAACATTTTGGGGGCTCGTCCGGGATCGACTGTGTGATGACCCCAGACTCAGACCAACTTCCACAGCAGCTGCTTAGACTTGGAGTGTTGTCTGCATGTTTAAACCTCCTCATCTCTGGTGCCGCTTGGTTCCCAGCATAATCTCTGCAAGCCTCTGGAGGTGAGTTTTAGTCTGTTGCGTGCACTCTACAGTAGATTCATGAGAAGCTGGACGCAGCATTACTCTCCAAGTCTGAGGAGCTTGGAGGATGCTCCAGCTCCCTCTGGTCCCACTCAGAGTGGCTAAGTAGGAGTCTGGCTTCTCTGTGGCTTCATTCAGAGTGGCCGAGCAGGGATAGCTCTGTCCAGAGTGGCCGGTCGGAGGTCGGATATCTCTGTGTTTTCAATTCTTTTGCCATTCCATTCAGAGTGGCTGGACAGGGTTCAGATATCTCGGTGTTTTCAATTCTTTTGCTGCGCAGCTGTTCTCATTTTGCTGTACTTTCATTTTGTGGTTTTGTATTCTGTGTCTCTTATAGTCTTTTCTGTCCTCCTTTATCTCGAAATGGGAAAATCTCAATCTAAGTCTAACACATCTAACACTTCCTTAGAACTAATTGAGCTTCGTTTCAGATTTCAAGAAATAGGCAACCCAATCTGGAGATAAAGTCTACTCCGGCAAACTGAACACTCTTTGTTCACTGGAGTGGCCCACTTTTGATGTGGGCTGGCCCACAGACTCCTTTAACCTGTCTCTAATTTGTTTAGTTCAGGTTAAGATCTTCAGTTCACCAGGCCAGCCTGACCAAGTTCCTTATACTATGGTCTGGCGCTTCCTGGTTGAAGAACCCCTGGCCTGGCTCAGAAAGATTCTCTCCCCGTGGTGGGTACCATCTTGGCACACCAGCCCTGTGATTTGCAGTCACGAAAACCTTCAAAAGACAAACCCAACTCATTATATCCCTTTAGAGTCTGGGATGATGGATATGGAAGATGGCCAAAGGCCATTCAGTCAGGCAGCAAACCCCTGCTCATTGTTTTGAAGTTTACAGGCTCCTTTATACCAAAGGTCACAGACTTGAAGTCTACATGCTCAGCCCTTATCAGAACCTAGTGTCTCAGGCCCTTCAAGGGATCCTTCTCTTGGGACCCCTCCCTCTTTGGGAGGAATGTTAAAGGGTAGAGACCCCTGATATAAAACAGATATATCTAGTTGAGATTGACCAAGCCAAAGTGGCTGCGAATAAAATCTTTGAGTTGTGTTGACTGCGGTAAATGGACACAAGTACCTGAGACAAAATAATGTGGTCATAGTTAAGGTCATGTGACCATTTCTATGAAGCTACCCATTCCTCCGGAGGCTCCACAAGCTGTAGGTTTTAGATATGGATCCTTTAGCTCCCCACCTAACCCGCCCTGCTAACTCTCCAGATGCAGCCTGAAATAGATAAAACTGAAGCTTGCATTTCTTGGAAGAAGAAAAGAAGACCCCTGCCAAAATTTTTTTGTGGTTTTCACCTTCAAAAACAGCCTGCTTGAGTTACTGGCTGCTGCTGCCCACCCAACTTTACTTTGGGGCAGTAGCCCTGGTACACCAGCCTGTTTCTTCTCTTTTCTGTTTCTTCTCTGTCCCCAAAATAAACTTTTTTTCTTTTCTACTCTGGTCTCTGGTGGTCTCACTATGCGTTGATAACCAGACCCCACAACACAGCTAAAAGCTGACTACAACAATGAATGTACCACATTGTATTTCATTCATTGCTTGAGGGCTCTTGGGGTTGTTTTTCTTTTTGTGTATGATAAATGATGCTGTGAGTATTTCTGAATGTTTTCATGTGGATGTGTTTTTTATTTCTCTTGGGTGCATATCTAGGAGTGGAATTGCTGAGTCTTTTGTAACACTGTATTTAACATTGTGTGGAAATGTCAAGCTGGTTTCCACAGTCCATTCCTATTGGTTTGTGTGAAGGTTTCTCTTCTTCTATATCATTTCCAATTCTTTTTCTTTTTCTTTTTCCTTTTTTGTACCAGAGATTGAACCCAGAGGTGTTTAATCCACTGAGCCACATTCCAGCCCTTTTTATTATTTATTTTAAGAAAGGGTCTCACTAAGTTGCTGAGGGCCTCAGTTAGCTGAGGCTAGCTTTGGACCTGTAATCCTCCTGCCTCAACCTCCAAAGCCACTGGGATTACAGGCGTGTTCCAATATGCCCAGCTCATCCTCAGTTGCTCTGACCTGCACAGGTGAACCCTGGAGACAGGTGAGAGGCGATGGAGGATTAAGAAAGACACACAGGGGCCGGAGTGGTTGCTCAGTGGTTACAGAGGTTGCCTGGCATATGTGAGGACCTACGGTCAAATCCCATTTCCACATACACAATTAAGTGGAGGAAAAACAAAAACTAGATGAAAAAATAAATAAATAAAATTGATTCTCTCTCTCTCCTTTTTTTTTTTTTTTCAGGGCTGAGGATTGAATTCGGGGCCTTGCGCATGCTAGGCAAGTGCTCTGCCACTGAGCTAAATCCCCAACCCCTGATTCTCTCTTAAAAAAAGAAAAGAGAAATGAAGAAAGACACACAGACATTTATAAAGAGAAAGCTGGGACAAGGTGGGACACCATCCTCTGATGGAGGAACAGTGACCCAGAGCTAGCACAGCACATTTATTATAAAGGTTTTATCATCAGAAAGTCAGTCATGGGAAAGTTTCAGCAAAGTAGTCAGGCTTGGAAGTAACAGCATTTGCAACATCTTGTGATTATCCTGTTAGGCTCAGAACTCTCCCTTCCGTGCAGCTGGCGTCTGCACTCAAGGTCAAGACTGCTTTACACTCTGAACCTTTGCACAGAATGTTCTGTGCCTTTGTACAGGATATACCCAAGCAGGGCGCTGCCATGGCCTCTGGGCATTGTCACTCTGCACATTTACCCAGAATGTCCCCACAACCAGACATGGCCACTGCTCCAAGGTAAAAAATGAGAGAAAGAGAGTCAAATTTATTTATTTTTTCATCTAGTTTTTGTTTTTCTGACACTTAGTTGTGTATGTGGTGCTGGGTTTTTTTTTTTTTTTAATAGAGAGGACAGTGAGAGGAGAGAGAGAGAATCAACTTTTATTGAGTTTTTTCACATGGCTTTAGTTGCTCTGACCCTTAGTTGTGTACGTGGGTGCTGGGATTTGAACCCATGTACTTGTGCATGCCGGGCAAGCGCCATAACCACTGAGCCACTGCTCCAGCCCTTTGTTTTGTTTTTTAAAGAGAGAGGGACAGTGAGAGAGACAGAGAAAGAGAGAAGCAACTTTATTTAGTTTTTCACATGACCTTAGTTGCTCTAACACTTAGTTATGTACATGGTGCTGGGGTTTGAACCCGGGTCCTGGTGCTTGCCAGGCAAGCGCCAAAACCGCTGAGCCACCGCTCCAGGGGCTGGGTTTTGAACCTGGGTCTTCACACAAGCCAGGCAAGTGCCCTACCACAGAGCCATGCCTCCAGCCCCCCAAAAATAATTTTTTAAGAGAGAAGAACAGTGAGAGAGAGAGACAGAGAGACAGAGAGAATCAACTTTTATTGAGTTTTTCACATGACTTTCGTTGCTCTGACACTTAGCTGTGTATGTGGTGCTGGGGTTTGAACTCACATACTCACGCTTGCCGGGCAAGTGCTGTAACTGCCGAGCCACTGCTCCAGCCCCCACAAAGGAATTTTAAGGAAGTGAATATAATTAATCATGAAATGGATCACATAAATATAAAAAAATTACACAGCAATTTTAGCCTATTAGGAAAAAGCCAGGTGAGTAGGAAAGCAGATATCAATGTTGTGGTGGTTTAACTGTAAGTTGGGAGAAGATATTAAGCCTGTTGTACCTTCTATAGCAGGAAGTCTAACTTCTATCTGAGGATGAAAGATACCCTAAAAATACCTGAAAATACACCAATAAGAGCCCAGAATGTAGGTATCAAGGAAAAAAGACATTAATATGTATAATCAGCATGGGAAAAGGGGGAAACTCAGAGTACAACTATTAAAAAGTTAAGTATAGGCTGAGCAAGGTCACACTGGTCCTTTCAGGAAATGGAAACCTAAAGAGTTGAGATCAGAACTACAACTGAGGAAATAAAAAATGCTTAGAAGAGGGAAAAGGCAGAAGCCGAAAGAGAAATGGGGCCCACAAACATTGCTTTTTCTTCCCTCCACCACAGAATGCCAAAAATACATCATGAACCATTAGAAACGCTAAGAGCTCTTAATATGTCATGAATAAGTCATCTCTGAAAACACGAGTTACCTGTGTTTAGATGTTTTCCTAGCCTATGTAAAAATCCTCAGTTTTATAAATTTGACATCAAAGGTTCTTAAAGGAAAGGCCGTTTGTAGGGACTGTGTAGACAACAGGTCTATTTTTATCTGGACTAGAAACGCTTTTTAAGAAGGCCTGGGTGCTAGGTTTTAGACCTTGGCCAAAATAAGGAGAGTGGAATTTATGATGTGCTTTTTAAAATCTGAATCTCCCCTGCCAAGCCCAAAGTCAGTTTGTTATTGATGGTTTTAATTGACCTAACCAGTTAGATCACCTGGCTTGATGATGAGACCAGAAGGACTCGCGATCCTGCTAGAAAACATAGGCTTTAGCTTCCTCTGAAGTCAAGATTCCTTGTGTGTGCCTTGATGGCTCAGCTGATGATGAAGCCCTGCCCACGGTGAATGAAGGAGGACCCTGGGGAACTTGTGTTGACTGTTTTCAGCTACTAAGTTTTGGGGTAACTTGCTGTGCAGCAATAGATAGATAGCTAATTGGTCAAGGCGTGAGCTGGGCTTCTGGATGAAATAAGGCTGATGGTCCCTTTACTTTGTGTTTTAGAATTTTTATAGCCCCTCACTGCTACACTCACATAGCATACAAGTGTTGGGACAGGTGAGCAGTATATCTTACTTGGTGTGTTGGGAAAAGAGTGATTAGAGTACTAGCAGATCATAGATACATTCCCAAGTAGGGCAATTTTACAGAGTAGAATATGGAACCCAAGACTCAGAAATTGATCCTTCAAAGCTGTCTACTACATAGCACATCATGCGATGGAGGCTGAGAAGAGGACTTGAAGACCCTGCCCCTAATTATGGTGGCAGTGTAACTTTAAACTGGCTAAACTGGCCCCTGTCAGCAAAATCTTTTTAAAAAGATCAGAAAGATTTTCACAAAAGTTGGCTGTGGTTTGTAACTTACTCTGGGACAGAAAGGTCCTGTGCTGTGCTAATCTGTCTTGTAAGAGCTTGAGTTATATGATGAGCTTTAAACCAAAGAACTGGCTGTACAAAAGTTGCTCTTTCTGCTTTCTTTGGTAAGACTTCTGAAGCCTCTGTCTGGCTTGTCAAAATGAAAAAAATTAAATGTTATGTAACCTCCCACTGAGTATAAAACTCAAAAACTTTTCAAGCCCTGGGTCCGGGATTTGCGACCCCTAAGTTCCCTGGACCAAGCTGTACAACTTAAATCAAATCGCTTCCTGAAAGTCCTCGATGTCTGTCTGGCCTCATCCTTCGGGCATCACGAGCACACTCTTCAGACTCCCCCAGGGGCACAGATCTAGTTTGACGACCACCAGAGAAGAGGTGCTATGACACATTGGGAAATCCTCTGAAAGAGGACACAGTGGATGTGACAACATAAACAGTTTTCCGGAGAGTTCCAGTAGGTTCACTGCTGCTGACTCTCAAGCCGCATGCAACCTGGAAAGCTGAATCCTCGCAAACCAGGCTCAAGGCTTGTCAGGTCTTCTGGGACCATGGAAGACATCAGGCATTGGTCCTGCCACTGCCTTTGGTGCTTCTCTGCTCTGACAGATAGAAGACAGTGTCAAATTGGTGGGTTTGTTTTAGAGATTCTCTCTTTGCTTTTTTCTTCCCCTAGAATGACTTTGTTCTAGTATTTTTGTCCAACAGAGATCTAATTGTTCCTCTCTTTCCCAAACACATTTACTCCAATATAGAACACCTGACCCTCCACATGTTTATAATGGCAACTCCAAATCACATTTAACCATCATAGAACATTTTAGGACATGTCTCCTGTTATTTAATGTTTGCCCAACACTGCCAGTGCATAATCACATTTTCAAATTCTTTTTTTTTTTTTTAAAGAGAGAAGGACAGTGAGAGATAGATAATCAATTTTACTTCATTTTTCATGTGGCTTTCATTGCTCCCACACTTCGTTGTGTAGGTGGTGCTGGGGTTCATTCGATCCTGTGTACTTGTGCATTCCAGGCAAGCACCATAGTCTTTGAGCCACTGCTCCAGCCCCTGGCATGAGCCCCTGGCATGAGCAAGGATGTGGGTTCAAACCTCACCACCACGTATACAATGAAGTGTCCAAACAATGAATGCCACATGAAAAACTAAATAAAATTAATTCCCTCTTTCTCTCTCTCACTGTCCCTCTCTTTTAAAAAAAAATCTAAATCATATTAATAACTGACTTTGTGTGTGTGTGTGTGTGTGTGTGTGTGTGTGTGTGTATTGGGGATTGAACCCCCCGGGACCTCATGCGGGCTAGGCAAGCATTCTACCACTAAGCTACATTGCCAGCCAGATAGCTGACTCTTCATTAGAAAAAGATTGAATTCCTTCACAATTTCTTTCTTTCTTTTTTTAATACTGGATATTAAACCCAAAGGGGCTTAACCACTGAGCTAACCACTAAGTTACACAGAGCCTCTGCTAAGTTGCTAGGGCTGGCTTTGGACTTGCCGTCCTCCTGCCTCAGCCTCCCGAGCTGCTGGGATTACAGGAGAGCACCACTGTTATCTTTACAGTGCTTTGGCCAACTGCCTTGGCCTCCGTTGCCATCTATGCATCTGTAACAAGATGCTGAAAGTAACTGTTCCTTCTGAAACAGAATTGGGGAATCATATCAAAAGCTAAGACTAAGCAGAATGAAGAGAGGAGCTGGAGTGGTTTCTCGGTGGATACGGCACTTGCCTGGCATTCTTGAGCATGCAGGTTGAAACCCCAGCACCACGTACACAATAAAGTGTCAGAGCAACGAAGGCCACATACATGAAAAACTAAATCAAATTGATCCTCTCTTTTGCTTCTCTCTCTTTAAAAAGAAAAAACAAGAGAGAGACTTTTTTTTTTCTTTCAGGTACTAGGGTTTGAACCCAGGAATGCTCTACTACTGAGTCCTTTTAAATTTTTTTGTTTTGAGATAGGGTCTTGCTAAATTGCTGTGGTTATCTTTGAACTTGTGATCTTCCTGCTTCAGCCTCCTGAGTTGCTGGAATTACGGACCTGCACTACCCTCCCTGCCAGGCAAAAGCGAGAAATCTTAAAGCTGTGAGTTAGGAACCAATTCCTAGGTTTACTGACCGGTGCTAGCATGAGGCTTATTGATACCAGCTTTCACAGTATAGACTCTGTCTATGGAGCAGGGGTGGGGAAGGTGGGAGCCGGGAGAGGGAGAGTTGCCCTTGGTGGAATGGTACGTCCTTCCTTCAAAAAACTGAGAGAGAGGGGCTGGAGCGGTGGCTCAGTGGTTTCAGCGCTTGCCTGGTGAGCACGAGGACCCGGGTTCAAACCCCAGGACCATGTACACAACTAAGTGTTGGAGCAACAAAGGCCATGTGAAAAACTAAATAAAGTTGTTTCTCTCTTTCTCTCTCGCTGTACCTCTATCTTTAAAAAAAAAAAAAAAAAAAAAAAAAAAAGGAGTCCCTCCAAAACTGCCTTCCAAGGGCAGGACCCCAGTGACATAGGACCTCCTGCTAGGACCCATCTCCCAATAGCACCACCTTGTGGACTGAGTCACAATGGCGCTCTAGAGCTACGCCCAAACCTAGCAGCATCTTTCACCTCTTTAGTTAAATTTACTCCTAAATATTTTATTTTATTTGGTATCGGGTGTAAGTAAAGAGACAAAAAATGAAGAAAACAGAGAGGAGAGTGTGGCTCCACAGTATCGCAGGTTTAGTGGAAGAAACCTCAAGAGGGGGACCCAGTGGAGCTGTGGACCCCCTGCCACTTACAGCCTGGGACAGATGTGGAGGGAATGAGGGGGGAGGGTCAGTAGGTGAGGATTAAAATGAGTTTCTCAGTAGGGTGGGCATCCTCTGTTAAGGACCCAGACAATAGGTTCAGATAAAGGCCTGAGTCTGCAGATTCTGAAACAGTGAGTAGGGGGTGTGCTGCCTGGCTGAGTGGCTTCTGGTAATTTTCCATATCCATCCCTGGGGATTGAACCCAGGGGCTTTTCAACACTGAGCCTCATCCCCAGCTCTTTTTTTATTTTGAAACTGGGTCTCTCTAAATTACTCAGGGCCTCACCAAATTGCTGAAGCTGGCTTTGAACTTTCGATCTTCCTACCTCTGCCTCCCTAACTGCTGGGATTACAGGCATGTGCCATGGCATCCAGCAATATTTTCTTTATTTTTTATTTTTTTATTTTTTGTTTTTTGGTACCAGGGACTGAACTCAGGGGTACTTTACTAGTGGACCACATCCCCAGCCCTTTTTATATTTTTATTTTAAGACAGGGTCTTGGGGCTGGAGCGGTGGCTCAGCAGTTACAGCGCTTGCCTGGCATGCACAAGGACCCAGGTTCAAACCCAGCACCACATACACAAGTGTCAGAACAGCAAAAACCAGATGAAAAAATAAAATCGATCCCCCCCATTGTCCCTCTCTCACTTAAAAAAAAAGAGAGAAGAAAGTAGGTTAAGTAAAACTCCGAAAGCAATTTAAAGAAACACCTGTGACCTTGACTCGTATTTCACCGCTCATTACTAGCTACTACCTAGAAATTTGATCACAAAATATCTTGTTGTGATCCTGAGATTAGAGTCCCTAGCTTTAAATCTCGACTCCATTATTTGCAAATTTTAAAAAAATGGACAGAAAGCAATAACCTCACTGTATGTCAATGTCTTTACCTATAAAGTAGGAGATATAGCAGCAAGTCCATGGAGTTGTTGCAGAAGATTACGTAACTTGGAAAGTGCTTAGAATATAACTGAAACATGAGAAGTGCTAAAGAAGTTTAGGTGGTGTCCTCCTGGTTTTCATTAACACTGTTTGGGCTTCCTGTTTATCACTCTTAGCTACACACACACACACACACACACACACACACATCTTGCCAGTTATGGTGGCACACATCTACAAGCCCAGACACTCAGGAGGCTGAAGCAGGAGAATCTCAAGTTCAAGGCCAACCTGGGCAATGTAGCTAGACCATATCTCAAAATTAGAGGAAAAAAGGCGGTGGGGGTGGTGGGAGTGATGTAGCTCAGTGGCCGAGCACTTGCCTAGCGTGTGGGAGGTCCTGGGCTCATTCCCAGTGGTCACCCTACTCCAAAAAAACCAAACCAAAACAAAACAAAACACTTTAACAGGCTTGCAAGCCTCTTCCCCTTTCCACCTCATCGAGTTGGCTGCACAGTGTTCTCTTTGCTCCTGAAATCTGAATCACGATCGTGAATGTGAACGTTCCCATCTAGTGCTGTCTTGGAATGTTCTTCCAGTGTTTACACTGGAACACCGGAGCTCAACTCAAATGCAACTTCCTCAACAGCTCCTCTCGGCAACCCCCTTGCTGCACAGACCCCCAGCAGGGCACCCTGTGCAGTCACCTCTGCATCCCTGGGTTCTGCGTCTGCAGGTTCAGCCAGCTGTGGACCAGAAACACTTGGGAAAATCGGTGTCTATACTGAACATGTACAGATTTTTCTTTTTGTCATTATCTTCTAAACAATATGGCATAAAACTTTTTACAAAGCCCTGACATTGCTTTAGGATTTGTAAGCCATCTAGAGAGATTTGAAGCACTATGGGAAGATACATGTAGGTTATATGCAAAGACTATACCACCTAAATAAAGAGACTTGGGCATCTGGAGATTCCAGTATCTACAGGGGTCCTGCAACACTTTTCTTTTCTTCAAGAGAGAGAGAGGGGAAGGGAGGTAATACAGGTGCATCTAATCCAAGGGGAACCTCCGACTTCCATGAGAAGTCCAATTAATTTGGGGCTTAAGTAAAGTGAAACATGGAACCATGCGGAACCCAAAGGGGGGAAACCATGGTCTGGTGTTGGGGTCTGACCTTCCCTCCATTTCATCAGCGGCCCTCCTTTGATCTTGTTATTATCTGCATAAGCTCCTTCAGGCTAGATTGTGCTTTGTTAAGCTTGCAAATTGTCGTGTAAAAGAAAAACAGAGTATTTCCAAATGTACTAACCACAGGATATTCCTAAATTTTGTCTGCACTCAAATCTGCATAACCCCTGGCAACTCCCTTAGAAGGATTATAAGAGGAGATGTAAAGCTTGAATCCATCTGGATCTCCTGCCTGTGTTCTTTCTCATCCCCAGCCCGACCCTCAGGTCAGAACCTGGCAGGATGGGGACAGTCTGGCACCAGTATTGGCTTGTTCTGTCATTACACTGCTGTTCTTGATTGTTTGATGATGAATCCCTCCTAATTGTAAGACCATGCTTATTGAATAATTAAAAAAAAAGAAAAAAAGAGAGGGAGGGAGAGAGAGAGAATCAATTTTATTTAGTTTTTCAAGTGGCTTTCATTGCTCCAACATTTCATTGTGTATGTGGTGCTGGGGTTTGAACCCGGGTCCTCACACATGCCAGGCAAGCACTATAACCCTGAGCCACTGTTCCAGCCCCCCAAAATGTCACTGACTGGAAAAAAAATTAAAACAAAAAAAAAGAACTAAAGTTTCCTCCCTGTAATTAAATGTCCCCAACATTCTGCAAGTTTTGTTCATGTTAGACATTCAGGCATGCAGTTACTGAGACTGGCAGAGTACTTACCATCTTCAACACTGGCAGTTGCCATGCAATGGAGAAAAGATCTTTGTTTTTTCATACTGGACAGTTAAATGCTTATTCTGGATATGACATAATTTTTAAATATATGTATAGAAAAAATATATATAATAAAATATATATGCATATATGTGTGTGTGTGTGTATATATATATATATATATATTTTTTTTTTTTTTTTTTTTTTTGCACCAGGGATTGAACCCAAAGGAATCTGACCACTGAACCACATATCCAGCCTTTTTATTTTTCATTTTGAGACAGGGTCTCACTAAGTTCCATAGACTCTTGCTAAGTTGCAGAGAGCCTCACTAAGTTGCTGAGTCTGGTTCTGAATTTGCAATCCTCCCGCCTCAGCTGCCTGAACCTGACACATCATTTTTAAAAAATTTTTGGTGAAATTCAGATAAATACAAGCAACTCTTTTTAAATCAACAATTCAATGGCATTTAAGACATTCACACTCTTTTGCAAGCACCACCACTAACTAGTTACAAAACATTTTCATTGCCCAAAAATAAAAATTCAAAGCACAGTACCACCTGCCTATAATCACAGTGACCCCAGAGGGGAAGGCAGGAAGATTGCAAATTCAAGGCCAGCCTCAGCAAATTAAGCAAGACCCTGACTCAAAACAAAACACCACCCTGGGTTCAATCCCCAGTAACACCAAAACCTCATTAGGCAATTGTTTTTCTTTCCTCCCACCCACCCCTCCCAGTCCCTCCAAACCACTAACCTACTTTCTGTTTCTATAAGTTTACCTCTTCTGGATATTTCATAAAAATGGAATCATGCAATATGTGATATTTTGTGTCTGGCTTCTTTCACCTAACATGATGTTTTCAAGGTTCATCCACATTGTAGCAAGAACGATTTCTTCATTTCTTTTCATGGCTGAGTAATATTCCATTATCTAATGGAATAATTGTATATGTCACAATTTTCTTTATCCGTTAATCTGTTGACGGATATTTGGGTTGTTTATACCTTTGGTTCTTGTGAATAATGCTGCTATGAACATTAGTGTACAGATATTTTTTTGAGTCTCTATTTTACGTTATTCTGGACATGTATACCTAGAAGTGGAATTACTGGGTTGTATAGTAATTCTTTATTTAACTCTTCGAGGAACCATCAGATTTTTCCCACCGTGGCTGGGCTAATGTATTTTAGCAACACACACATTAAAAAAGACACTTCTATTCAGAAAAGGGGTTGTAAAATGTTAAATAAAATATAAAGCTTATAGTTTTCTATAAATGTGCCAATCTACTAATGAGAACAATGGAGATAACCTTGCAGAAGACTGAAGAATTTACTGAGCTAATGTTTTGGAACAAACATTCTCTTGCATATCTATCATCTAAATGTCTAAGCAAAAAAACTCAAACTATCTCTGGTATGCAGAAAGCTGGGACAACTTCAGAAGTTTGTCTTATCTCTTTATAAATGTTAATAAAAATGCCTGCACTGTTTTTAAAAATTTAGCAGTGGCTTTTACAAAAGTTTACAGAGTACACAGTACACTCTGTGTAGCTAAATCAATGTTGAATTAAGTTATTAAAATATTAAAATTTAGCTGCTTGTGGTAGTGAGTGCCTGTAATCCTTGCTTGTAGGGAGGCTGAGGCAGGAGTATCACAACTTCAAGGCCAGCCTGGGCAACTTAGCAAGACCCTGTCTCAAAACAAAAAATGAAAGGGGTGGAGATATAGCTGAGTGGTAGAGTACTTGCCTAGCACGTTTGACACTTTGAGTTCAATCCCCCACTATTGCCAATTTTTAAAAAAAAATTATTATAAAATATTAAAAATTTGGTGTT
>PVKS010026703.1:0-28348 GCA_004027875.1 Aplodontia rufa
ATGTTGTGCATACCTTGCAACCAGAGACGCAAAGTAAACAAGTGCATCTCATCTCAGTCTCTAATCAAGTATGCCCCACACAAGACTAGCTTAGTAGAAGTTATATTAATGTAATTTAGTTTATCCCCTCTTAAAAGTCAGGGTACGGTATGAAATCTAAGGGAAAAAAATCAACTTCAGTTCTCATTCCATTTCAAAGAGGAGCTAATAGGAACAGATTATGTTCAAACAGTAAATCAAAAAAGAGGTCACAGACATGTTTTGAGTTGGGTGGCAGAGAACTGCAAGAGAGTGAGGTTTGTGAGGGAGGGAATTCTTTGGAGCCAAACACCTGCCCTTCAGTCTTCAGAGATAGGCTAGGGTATAGATCAACTTGCCTTGCAAAGAATGGGAAATGATTATTTTTTTAAGAAAAAGGGCTAGTGAGAGAGAGAGAGAAACAATTTTTTATTTCGTTTTTCGTGAGGTCTTCGTTGCTCCGAGACTTCATTGTGCACGGGGTTTGAACTCTCACACTCATGCATGTCAGACACGCACCGTAACCACCGAGCTACTGCTTCAGCCCTGGGAAGTGATCTTTTTAAAACATAAAAGCTATTATTTCTTCAGTGCCTGAAGAATTTCAAGAAATGCCATCTTGTACCAAAGGTGGACATTGGCAAAATGAAAAGTGCAATATAAAAATAATTCATAAAGAGGAGAAAAATTCAGGACTAAAAAAAAATATTGTATGAATTAGGTGGCCAGAAGGAAATAACATACTCATATAGCTTCCCTGATGTATCTAGAAAATGGTAGAAATGAAAAGATGGTGGGCCATGGAACGGACGATGAGATCAGCTCCCAGCTCCCCCTTGAAGAGGCTATGATGATTTGGGGCATTAATCTGGGATCTTTAAACCTCATTTTTCTCAGAAGTAAGTATTAACAACAACAAAAAAAGAATAACACTTATTTTCAAGCCCTTATAAGAAATAGTATACAATTACTTAGTTATCTCTGTTCTCATATTTGTTCACTTTCTATTCTAAGTTAGTAGAAAAAATTGGTATACAAACTCATTCCTTAAAGAAACAAATATTGACAAAAGAGGTTCTTTTGTTCTTAAGGCTGCAAAGAATAACATATCCCTAGGTAGATGATAGCAGTGTCAGCTGAGTTAATGTGTACCTTACAAGACTTTTTTAAAAGAATCTTATTTCATAGAGTTCTTGATAATATTTTTAAGATTCTTTATTTTATACATTCAGATGTAAACTTGTTTTGTTCAGAATTCAAAGATATGCATGCAAAATGAGGTGACTTTTTACCATTATTTGTCTCAATTCCTAGCTTGTGGAAAGTTCACCTTCTGTGAATTTCCTTTCTCTGGGAAATTTCTGGGAATCTCAGAGGAGCAGTTTCCTTTACCCACAATCTGTCTTTGTGGTTGATTTTTTAATTCTGCAAGGTATTTAATCAATCGTTCTAGAAATATGTTAACCTCTAGTTTCATAATTAACTCTTCCAGGCAGCTCTATATTTGATTACTCTTATTCATCTTTTTGTTGCTGTGACATAATACTTGAGTAAAACAACTTAAAGAAGGGAAATTTTGATTTGGCACATGACTTCGGAAATTTTAATCCATGGTCAATTGGTTCCATTATTACAGGCTTTCGGTAAGAGAGGGTTTCATGGCAAAGAGAACATGCTGAAAAAGCCCTGCTCATCTCATGGCAGAGAGGAGAGAGAGAGAGAGAGAATAAGGCAGGGATGAGATATGCCAATCCAGGGTATTCCTCAAGTGACCTATTTCTTCCACATTTTCTACCAACGGACAGTAGTCTGTCAACCTATGATCCAATCAGTTCCACAAAACCTCACCTGTGAACAGTATGGAGCCATCAACAAGCAGGACCAAGCTTTCAACACACTCACTTTTGGGGGACGTTCCAGATCCAAAGTATGTTTACACTACACTTTTCAAGTGCAATCACAGTTACCACTCCTAAGTGTAAATAAGACAAGGATGTGTGATTTTTCTGAAACTAAGGGATGTTAAGTAGGTGTTTACAACCCAGAAAAGTAATTTTAAGCCTGCTTTCAGATATGAAGAAGATGAGTCTATAGTCATCTGCAGTTTGACCTCCAGATACTGTGATACTGTAAGTCTGTTATCTTTTGATCCAGAAGATCATTCTTCCTCTGTACCAAGAAAAAGTGTTCCAGCATTTCAGAAAACAGTGAGATTGTTCTACAGAAGTATATCTTTTGCCTTAAAATGGAACAGCAAACTATATTTCTATAGAGGAAGCAAGTTCTAGCCATAACATTTAGAAGTATTAGGATCCAGTGCCAGAACACCACAGCACAATAACCATAGGAAGGACCATCTATCTGGGTTATTGGGTGCACATAATCCTAGTCCTAGGGACTGTGATCGCCTCTTCTGTGCCTTAAAAGCTCACACTTCAATTAGAGTTGGAAATAAGCCAGGATGGAGGTGTTATAACATGAATCCTGGGACAGAGTGACAATCCAAGTCAACAGACACTCAGAGGAAACACAGCCAAACTTAGGAGTTTTAGGAATAAAATCTTCCCCCAAATTAGAGTTATTTTTAAAAGGATATAGTGTGCTCTTAGGCAAGGAAAAAGAAAGACAGCTCAAGGCAATAGAACATCTTGTGTACAATCGCACACTATTTGTGGTCATTTGTTATTTGAGGACGATGAAAATTTTATGTAATGTTTTGTATGTGGAAAAAGTGGAAGGAAGGGTTTGAGTCAGGTAAGGATCAAAAAATGAAAAGTCATCTAAGTTACACTTAAGAGTTTTGACTAACCTGCAGGTACTAGATTGTCCTTAGTCTATGTAAGGCCAAAGAAGATATTCATCCTTTTCTCTATTCAGAGAAATCAGGTATGCTTAATGAGACAACCACAATGTTTTTTTATCTTCATGACCATTGATAGATAAGTGGGAAAAGGCAATTTGGAGCCATCATAACATTTATTCATGATTTTAATTAATTTTGTTTAAAAATATTATGAAATATTTGAAACATTTTATAAAATATGAAATTATATAACACATAAAAAATTAAGAACTACTGTACTACAAATGTTGTAAACTTAAGACTTGCTGACATTTCTCTTTAGTTGAATACCTGGTATGTATCCCAAGGTAGTAACTAAGTTCACTACTTTAAAATTTGAACTAACCTGAATTTGATATTCACTTTTTCCTATATTTATTGGTTTTTCTTTATATATATATATATATATATATATATATATATATATATATGTAATGTATATATACTTTTTTATTATTCATATGTATGTGCAATCGCATGTATAATTTTACATATATAATTCTGTATACGATTTTGCACATTTTTAAAGGTTAAAGATATTTGAATTATTCTGCAAACATCCCTGATTTTATTCAATTTTTTTTGTGATTCATCTACTAGATAAACATAATACTGTTTATTCATTTTCACTTCTGTATAGTATTCCATGGCATAGTCAATAACATATATGAGGTATCCGTTGTTCTGTTGTTAAAAGATTTATTTGCTTCCAGTGTTTTCTATCATTAACAATGTTAATGTGCGGATTCTTGTATGTCTCATTGTGCATGTATATTTCTCATCTCAGATTATCAAAATTTAAAATTGATGTTTATTGTATGGGGTATTGTATTGCAGTTATACCATTTGGATAATATATTTAGACACATCTGTAGATTTGTAATTCAATGACCACAAACTCTGGGAACAAAGATGTTTTAGAATCTTGCATGATGGTTATTATGTCTTTCTGTAAATACACTTAATTTTTATTTTCATTCCATTGAGCAACATAGGTCCCATGTCTACTGTCCACATGTGCTTAAAATAAATAACTTTATATTAAGTTACCTGTGTTTCTAAGAATATTGCATACAGTATTCTTAATTGTTCTTTTTTCTGTATTTAATGAAGGCTAAAGACACTAAAAGTTTATCATTTTAGGTGTGCTTAATCTATAAGACAAAGTTTCATTGTCCACATCAAAATTGTAATAGTATATCTCATAGAAATAACTAACCTTTAACGATGATGACAACCATCCAAAATGCTCTTCTGAGGAATAACAACTACATCCTGACATTTTTGAAGTACTTTTTATGAGAACAGGGTGAAATATCACTAGGGATCTCATTCAAATCTCTGCCATAGATGATAATTTGACACATGCCACGTTTTGGGAAGCATTAATCTTTTCTTTTATATCCCAGAGGGGAAAAACGCTATTGAAAATGTTGTGACTACCTTCATCCAAATACTTCAGTTTAATTTTCATGCACCCACAGTTAACCATGGATAGTAAAGGATAAAATCCAGCATTAAAAAGATCTCACTCAACATATATTTATTGAGCAACTTCTTTGTACAAAGTACATTTGTAGGACACAGGAACTAAAGAGATGAAAGCTGGCTGCCTGGGGCTTGAATTCTAGAATTTTTCCATTCATACTGCAATGTAGTTTGATAAAATTAGGAGTTCTGCCTTTAATAGAATCAAATATCATTAGAGAATATATTCCTTTATATACAGTATAGCATATATAAGGCAAATAATTTTCAGAAATGCTGCTGCAAGAGACTGGAGTGGTGGCTTAGCAGTTTAAGCACTTTCCTGGCATGCACAAGGACCCAGGTTCAAACCCCAGAGCCACATTCACAACTGAGTGTTGTAGAAACAAAGTCCTGATGACAAAATAAAACAAAAGTTGATTCTCTCTCTTGCACACAGTCTTCCTCTCTCTTAAAAAAAATGGGGGCAGGGGTGGCTGGAGCAGTGGTTCATCAGTTAAGGAACTTGCCTGTCATGCACAAGTAAGTGAATTCGAACCCCAACCACCATGTATACAATAAAGTCTGGGGCAATGAGAGCCACATGGAAAACTTCATAAAATTGCTTCTCTTTTTCTCCCTCTCTCTTTCTCTCACTGACCCTCTCTTAAAAAAAAAAAAAAGGAAAGCTACTGCAAATTTATTTTATGTCACAGTATTGAAATCATACTAATGGCTGAGCAAAAGGAAAATGTTATCAATATGGCAAATGACAGGTGACCTAACAGTCGTAAACAGAAGTAGTAACATATTTATTACAGAAAAACTTAACATTCCAAGATGACATAGAAGATAAAAGTAACCACGGAAATACAAACCACAAAAAGGCGTTATTAAATACTTCAGTAACTGTGGAAAACCACATGTTGGTTCTTTAAGAAGCTAAACATGAAACTACCTTATAATCTAGCAATTGGGCTTCTAGCTATACAGTTGACACAGCTGAAAGCAGGGACTCAGATGATCGTACACGTAGGTTCCCAGCAGTAGTGAAGAGGTGGAAGAAACCCATGTGCACACTGGTGGAGGGATGGGTAAGTAAATTGTTTTACACACTTCTAATAGGATATTATTCTGCCTAAAAATAATGAAATTTTGACACATGCAACAATATGGATGAAACTTGGAATCATGCTGCATGAAATAAGCGAGGCACAAAAACTAAATATGGTAGATTCCACCTAATGTAAATACCTAGAGCAACCAAATTCATAAAGAAAGAAAGCAGAATGGTGTTTGCTACATGCTGCCTGGAGAGGAAAATGTGGAGTTATTACCTAACAGGTGGAGAAGAAAAAAACTGCAGAGATGTGTAATGGGATGGCTGCATGACAATATGAATGTAATTAACATCTCTGAGTTGTACACTTCTGTATATATATATTTTTGTGTATACATATTTTTTTGGTACCCAGGATTGAACCCAGGGGTGCTCAACCACTGAGTCACATCCCCAGACCTTTTGTTTTTCAATATTTTGTTTGAGACAGGGTCTTGCTAAGTTGCCTAGGGCCTCACTTGCTGAGGCTGGTTTTAAACTTGGTATCCTCCTCCTTCAGCATCCAAGGTTGGTGGGACTCTCCTGTTAGCCTCCTGAATTGCTGAGATTACTGGTGAGCACCACCTTGCCTGGCATATTAACCCAATTAAAAAGAATGGAAGGTGAGAAGTGGCAGACATAAACCTTTGAGGAAATGGGAATAAAAAACAAAAGGATGAAGCTAGAAGGGAATGGAAGGTTAGAGGTTTGTTTCATATAAAATATTTGACATGTGTTTAGAATATGCAGAATATAAGGAAATATTGGTAGTGAAGACAAGAGAAAACAAGAGCAACTGTGGGCGATTTGGGGGACTAAAACAGGGAAAACAGAAATGTGTTCCTTGGAAAAGAGTAAACAACTAGAAAACCAGAGAGAAAATAAGACAGCAATTAAGGTAATCTGAAAGTCAAAACTGTGAGCCTTTGTACTTGAAGGAGGGAATGGACAGAAAGAAACCCGGGTGACTCTCGGGTGATTGCCCTGTGGCTTAATCTCAATGAGAGTTATATTGTCTATAAAGTGATGGATATGTATACATTAAAATTATTTGCTAAATTTCAACGCATGTATATGTCAGAATATTGCAACCATCACACAGGTGGAGTAACATTTCTAATGTACGTGGAATACGTATTGATCACTAAAGAAAAAGTTAAAAGTCTGCTTTTATGGTGAATTTTGCTTAAATAAGCAAATAACGTAAATAACTAATTCACAGAATACAACTAGTCATTAAACATATATTATGATGTTTAACCACTGTTCATTTCAATTAAAAAGAGAAAGTTGTTTTCTTATAAAGTTAGTACAATTTAAAAAAATGATTGATGAAAATATTTCTTTAAACATTAAGTAGGAATTTTATTCAAATCAAAAAGGGCAAAACTTGTGTACAGTTTTATTCAGCAATAATTAAGAAATACTATTACCAATGTACAATGTTTTTCATTGAAGAATCACTAGTAATAGCAAAATACATCAACAACCAAGGAAAGAAGCTAAACATTCTATATCAGAAAATTAAATGAGTAAATGACTTTGTTACCATGTGAGGGAAAGTTATGGAATATCAGAAAAAAACTGTATTATCTTTATTTATTATATTGAGAAAGGTTCATGATATTAAAGCGGAAAGTTTCTACAAAGTCTAAAATCTCATTTTATAAAGGAAAAATGTGTGTATATGTGTGTGTGTGCATGTTTGCATATATAACATAAAACTAAGTATAAAAGGGGCTGGAGTGACGGATCAGCAGTTGTGGTGCTTGCCTGGCAAGAGCAACTACATAAGTTCAAACCCCAGCACCACATGCACAGCCAAGTGTCTGAGCAATGAAGGCCACATGAAAAACTAAATAAAAATGATTCTGTCTTTTTCTCTCTCACTGTCCCTTCTTCTTAAAAAAAAAATAAGTGTAAGGAAAATTAACCTGGAGACACACAGTAAGCTATTATTTTTTTTTTATTTCTAAAAGGAGTGATTTTAGAGGTGAGATTCATTTCCACTTACATCTATCTATCTCTATCTATCTATATTAATTAGGGGGATTATTGGTAAATCTTTTCTTTATTGTTTTGTGTATTTCAAATATTTTTAAACAGAAACGTCGTTTGAAAGTGGCTTTGCATTGTAACCCATATTTTCCTTCAATTGATTTGAAAAACTAACAGAATTTTATAGATCATCATTTCTAGATTTTAATTCGGATATTTTCCTAATTTTTTATATTGCTTTAATTTTGTTTTGAAATGAATCATTAGAATCAAAGGTTCTTTCTCAATTATTTTAAATGTAGGGTTAATTTGAAGGTCAAAGATACAGAAAAGTCCATTAATTAGGTAACTAAGTATCCAAGAGGATTGCCAACCTAATTCTAGTTAAGATAGTAAATAACCTATATCCAAATACTTGTTTTGATTATTTTACACTGGAAAATCTTAATATGACTGGGTGCTAATGACAACTAAATTTTTTAATAAGAAAACAAATATCAACCAAATAATATATTGCATCAGAAATGACAGGCAGTTTAATTCTGAAAATGTTTTGAGGATAATTCTTCATGCTCTATGCCCTGCATGCTTCCTTGAATTATAATATATGATTATGTTTTAATACTTTGGTTTTTAAACCAACTCTTTATTTGAGGATAAAGACAATAAGGTTAGAAGTAAGTGTTCGAAATTTCTTCAGATTTACCTGTATTCATGATTAAGGCACCCATTCTGATGATCAACTCTGTATAGGAAGAAATTGATTTGATTAGTAAATCAACTTAACTGTTCAGGCAGTTGCTCTGATCTGCCGGCTCACCTCCAGGTTACTGAAATGTTACTTAGTAGCCTCTGACATGTATCATAGCCTGATTTAGTGGATACAGCTTCAAGTAGGCACATGTGGTTCAGCACAGAGTGCTATGTTTGAGGGTTGTGTAATGAATAAATTTTACAGGATGCACTACATTTGCGTAAATTTCCTTTATTTTGTTTCCGGTTAGGATGGATGAGAAGAGGAATTCCTGTGAGACATTTGAAAATTGAATGGAAAAGACCATTTCTTTTGAACACACATACAGTATCACTGATCTGTGCATCTATCTGCTGGACTAGGAATGGCCTACCAGATGCTCCACTTTCCCCTTCATCTTCTCCACTCTTGGGCCAGGTATGTGTTTAGATCAGTGATAGAGGGTTTCAGCCTCTGCAAGACACTGGCAGCAACTTCAAGGTTCAGAGGCAACCAGCACCAACACGTTTTCAGCCTTGTTCAACTGGGTCTCGCAGCATGCTTGTGGGCTCTGTTAGTCCTTGCAGTTCCCCACTACAAAAATCTTTCCCTTCTGGACTTCCTGCCCTGTGAACTTCAAACTCCATCCTATAGACTAAGACAGAAGTTTTGCAGAGACTACTCTACCAATTCCACAATTTCATGAAATCAGTTTCCTCTAATAAATTACATTTGCACCTATATCTATCTATATATCTATCATCCATCTATATCCACACAACATATATACACATATAATTAAATATATAAAAAATATAATGTATATATACATATATATATATATTATGTGCATATATTCCCATCCTAGTGGTTCCGTGAATGAACCCTGACTCATGTAGTATCGTATAGACTTTAACTTTCAATTTCTTACAGAAGAAAAAATGATTTTAATTTATTTAATGAGTTATTGTAAAAATTTAATTTTCAACTAGATAAAAGTAATTAATATCTATTCATTAGGTACTAAATGAATGTTGAATACCATCCAATGTGTATTGTTGAAGAAAAAGAAAGGTGTATTGCTGATATTCAAGTAAAGAAAGGCTGATGTCATTTTTTTCTATTCCAAAAATATCTTTTTAACTGACTGGGAAGAATGGCATTTTTAGAGTTTTGCCTGCAATTCCCACTCTTTGATTTCCTTTATTAAAGACAAGGACATTATATCTGGAAGCTCAATGTTAGGATTATTCAGTAGTTGCTCCTGTAACCCTATCCCATTAGGACAGATCAGTTAATCATATTAGGTATTTAAAATTTTGCAAGACCAGAATGCTGACACTAAGTGTTTAGAGGAGATGGTATACATTACACTGGGCCAGGATCATGCAAGCAACAAATCCCAGATGGTAGATGTCAGACTAAGGGCTGTGGGCCAGGAAGAACAGGTTCCTTGTGTTGGCACCATTAAAAGGCTGCATGGGAACAGAGACCCTGAGAGTATGGGGAAGGGGGTCACAAATGGGGCATGTTCCTCAAAATACCCAATGGTAATATTAAAAGTACCTGGTCAGCAAGATGATTAAAATCCAAGAGCTCAGAACATGATTAAAATCATCTAAGATGTTAAGGGCAAATTTTATACAATTAATATTTTTAAATATTTTAATTATTATAAATGTATTAAACTTATAAAAATTATACTTTGCACATATTAAGTGTATAATGCAATATAACTCAAATTTCATATAAATTGATTAAAAATAAAATTTATAAATTATTCTATGTATCTATGTGAACATAGATAAAATTGATAGTTTTTCCATTTCTATGTGTGTATGTGTGTGTATATTTGTGTTTGTATGCATGAATTTTATTAGATTCTAGTTTAGAGTTTTAGATGAGTTCCTTTGATGGTCTCTTTGTTCCCCCACCCCAAAAATATTGTACAGTAACTTATATGCAGACATTCAGCAAACATATTAGTACTGAATATCGATAAAGATATTGAAATAAATGACTTTTATATTAGTGATATTGAAAAGTCTCCATATTTTAAAATACTTTACTGTCAGAGCAACTGTAATAGTAAAAGACTACAAAGAACACTAACTGCCTCCAAAAAGGCAAGGATTATTTCCTATTTTATTGGTCTATATATCCAAATACCTCAAAGTGTGGCCAGCATATGATTGGTGGCAGTCACTTGTTACATACTGCTACAGTAGTCAAAGTAAGTTGGCAAGATATTGTATTTGAAAACCAAACCACCTTATTCCATTATTTTTTTTCCTTTTCACTCTTAGTTATTTACAGATAAAGTGTGAGATATTAGGAAAATCCAGCAGTGTTGCTGGGTTTAAGACATAAGATTTGACTGACACGTGGAGACGTTTCTCCTCCTTACCAAACGTTGGGAATGATCAGAGACATTCTCCTAAGGCTAAGCAAAGATTAGTTTAACCTATGAAGAGAACATTTGGTGGGTTAGGAAACTAGAATATTGGGTTAGGGAAAATTTATGAAATACCTGGCACAAAAATTAAAATGGATAAAAGAAAAAGCAGACACGTGGAAGAGTTGAATCATGATTTTCTTTCACAGGAATGTGAAGAAATGTACAGAGAAAATGCATGTGAGCTAATATTTGTGAAAATAATAGCCAAGATATTCACACAATTGAATAGATAGATATGCAGTAAATTTCTAAGACAAATAATATAGGAAGACCTCAAAAACTATCACTAGCAGAGAAAAATGAAGCAGGTAACCTCCAAAGGAAAATGTCATTGACTACACACAATAACAACTCTGGATGCAGACTGATAAAGGAGCAACCGCCTCAATGTACTGAACTAAGAGTTCTCAGCCCAATCATGTTATTCAAGAACAAGGATAAAAGAGATTTCAGATATAGAGGGACCCAGGAAACTGGCTACATGTAGAACTATGTTTGACAACCCAAAAGGCAATTAAATTATAATATTTTTGTCAAATAAATATTGATTATCAAATTCAAATTGTAAAATGAGAACATGCAATTAAATTACAAGCAATTTAAAAATTCCATATGAGAGGAAACCAGAATACAGAAAATAAATTCTAAACACAATTATCTACTGCTATTAGGAAACTATGTCTTAAGTACATCAGCAAACAAAATGGGTATTCACTGACATAGTAATGAAATGCATAAGCTTAAAACAGTAGAACTGATAGATGAGAAAAGATCCAAAGAAAACTTATGTGCATGTAACATTATATTTTATAGAAAAGAAATTATCTGTTTAGTCCTTTGGCTGCTGTCTCTTTTAATATCTAAATTTTCTTCCCGTGAATGATGAGGAAAAACATGTCTAAAACCCTATACACTGGTCATATACTGAGTGTTCCACAGAAGAGCAATAAGCTGAAAGGTCAAGTTTTGATATGAGAGAGCATAAGTGAAGTATATTTACATACAGGCATTTTAATGGGAAGTGCATTACTTTAAGTTACATTCTCCCAAACTCAACTATTCTTTCCCTCTGTTTTGTATCACACCACTGAGTCCATTCCTGTTGAGATCAAAAGAAGCCTTCACCTTGCCATAACTTTGCTCAGTCCACATCATCTGCCTCATTATCAGCATTGGATAAAGTTGGCACTCATTTCTAAATCATCTTTGTATGTTTTCCTTTAAAGGTTTATCAGATGCATACATGCCTCAAATTTTTAAATTTATTTTGTCCATTTTGGAAAAAAATAAGTGAAATCATAATATGTATAGCATTGCAGCAAGCTTCTTTCATGCAAACAACTTTTTATTTTACAAATCTACCTATTCGTTTTCATTGCTATATAGTATTCCCTGTTGTAAATGTGATACATATATTTATCTGTTCCGGTCTTTAATGACATTTAGCTATTTCCAGCTTAGTATCATTTTAAATAAAGTTGCTATGAGAATTGTTCTACTGTCCTTCATATAGAAACATGCATTTCCAGAGGAGATATACCAAGAATTGAAATTACTGGTTAATTGTGTAAGTTTCTTCAGATACGTGAGATTCTATGAAACCCTTTTCATTGAGGTTGTATAAATGTGACCTTCCTTCAGCCACTTACGAGTATTTTCTATCTTCATTTTGTCACTTATGCTTATCACAATGCTTATAGTTTAGCTAATCTTTTGATTGGGGAAAATATTAAATTGTGCTTTCAGTCTAACGAGGTGTTAAACACTTTTCTTATTTTCTACTTTCATATTTTTCTTTTAACGAAGCTCATGTTACATCTTTCATCTTTTTTAAAGCCAACTGTGCTTTCTCCCACTTGTAGTGGTTCCCTATATCTTCAAGATGCAAGTCCTTCCCTTTTTGTGTGTTGTCAAGGTGATTTCCAATTATATGATTTGTCTTTTGGCTTTTTATCAAAGAACGTAGTTTTACCTTTGGGTAGGTACAGGTTTTGCTTTTCATAATTTCGGACTGACTATTGTTCTGATGTAGTATGGTGATAAGGTATGTTAGTCATCGTCGCTGTACTGTAATGAAATACCTGAGACAAGTAAGGAGAGAAAAGCTACATTCCAGCTCATGGGCTTGGATGTACTTGGCTGAGGCAACAAATCATGACAGGAACACATGACAGAGCCAATCCCCTCATCTCATAGCCAGAAAGCAAAAGAGAGAGGAATGAGGGTCCCATAATCCCCTGTAAGAGCATGCCCCTGGTGACCCAAATGACCTTTCACCAGCCCCTGCCTCCTAATGGCTCCACCATCTCTCAAAAGCACAACCCTCAAGAATGAAGCTTTTATCACACAAACATCAGGGGACATTCACCTGGACCATGGACGATTTAAGAACTCTTCCCCTTCCCCAACATTATATGTTCCTATAATAACTTCTGAATACATCTGTTTGTTTAAATTTAGATTCTCTGATCTACCTAGAATACTATTTGTGTATGTACAGGGAATCAAATTGTATATTATCATATGTATATAGCTAACAGTAATAACACAGCCACTTAAAAAAATTTTCCATAAACTAGAGTGTCAGAATTATTTTCAAATGAGCAATGATCTGTTTGCAGGATCTTAATTATGTTCCATTGGTCTGTTTCTATATTTCCCAATTATTTCATCTTTAGTGATGTTTGATTTCTCTCAAGAACACTTTCCACCTCGGACAGAGGACTAATATCCAGAATATACAAAGAACACAAAAAATTAAATACAAAAACCACAAATAACCCAATTAATAAATGGGCTATGGAACTAAAAAGAAGTTTCTCAATGGAGGAAGTCCAAAAAGTCCATAATCATATGAGAAAATGCTCTACATCACTAGCAATAAGAGAAATGCAAATCAAAACTTCCCTGAGATTCCACCTCACTCATGTCAGAGTGGCAAAAATGAAGAATAGTAACAATGATAAGTGCTGAAGGGGCTGTGGGAAAGAGAAACACTGTTGTTACATTGCTGGTGGGACTGCAAACTGGTACAGCCACTCTGGAAAGCAGTGTGGAGACTCCTCAAAAAATTAGGGCTGGAACCACCTTTTGACCCAGCTATCGCACTCCTGGGTATCTTCCCAAAAGAGCTAGAATAGGCTTACTATAGAGATACAGCTTCATCAATGTTTATAGCAGCTCAATTTACTATAGCTAAATTATGGAACCAACCCAGATGCCCATCACTTGATGAACGGATCCAAAAACTGTGGTACATGTATACAATGGAGTATTACTCGGCTATTAGAGAAAATGACTATGGCATTTGCAGCCAAATGGATGGAGATGGAAAAAATCTTGCTAAGTGAAGTATCCCAAACTCACAGACTCAAGGGCTAAATGTCTTCTCTCATTTGTGAATGCTTGAATATAAGCAGAATCAGTACATTAGATGGCTAACCTAACAATTAACTCAGTATGTATGAATTCTTACATTATCATGGGGAACTGTGCTTAGGTTCCTGGGAGACATAGGGAGAGGGGAAGGGAAGAGCAAGGACATCAAAGTGACCAGAGGGAGGTAGTATGAAGGAATCTAACCTGAGGGGAACCTCTGACTTCCATGAGAAGTCCAATTAACTTGGGTCTTAAGTAAAGTGAAACATGGAACCATGGGGAATCCAAAGGGGAGAAACCATGGTCTGGCACCAATATTGGCTTGTTCTATCATTACACTTTTGTTCTTGATTGTTTGACGATGAACCCCTCCTAGTTGTAAGACCATGTTTATTGAATAAATTTTTTAAAAAATGTGAAAAAAGAGAACACTGTCCACTTGTACTTCTCTACCTTGACCCTTTGCATTTCCATATACAGTTTTCAATCACCTACTTTCCTTATTGAGTCAAGGGAAAATCGATTTTTAGAATATATAAACATACTTTCCCATCTTTAAATTTTTAACTATTACATTATTATTTCACTTGGACATCTTTTCATATCTTTATGCCTACATATTTTTTGGAAATTCTGTGTTTCTGTAGCATTTAAAGAAAGGATTTCTGTTAAAAAGGCAACTTGTTTTTTAATATTTAACATAGCAAATGTATTAAATTCTTATAGTTAATCCAAATCTGGTATGTGTATGTTCCAAATTTACCTTTTGGAATGGATCAACAACATGGCCAACTCTGAAATGGGTCAAAGCAGGAACTACATTGATCATCCCAGTTCCACATACCCCTGGTCTGACTGGTGGGCAGCTGGCCGGTTACTGCAAGCTGAGTCAGCAAGTTCACAACACCACATGTGAGAGACCCAGCAAAGCCCAATACCCTACACCATCCATCAGAAATCCATGCTGGCTGCTCTATGGCTTCTCTCTAAATGTCATGGAAATTACTTTTGTGGTTGAATATTAACTAGAATGAAACATGGAAATATATTTAAATGACATAGTAAAAAACAAACTTAAAGTCTTAGTTATTTTTTCTTAAAAAATCCATTTTTCTAGATGCTAGTGGTTTAACTAGCTTTTATAAAATGTCTCTTTACTAGTGAATGCATATTCTGCATATTCTGTGGTGATTTAACCAGATATTCTCATAGCTTTAACTTTAACATACAACTCGAAAGCACATGGCTTGCTGATCAACAGATTTAAATGCAAATTGCATATGATATTTCTGGGTAGAAGCTATAATTGCTAGGGTGTAATTTACTGCATACCTATTTCTCTGTCTCAGTGATTCTGTAAGCCTTGTGCATTGATTTCCCGGAGCTATAATAACAAAGCATCATAAGTTGGGTTATCTTATTGGCTTATCTTTCCCCTTACAAAGGATGGAAATCTGAAATATGGGCACTGGCCTGCCATGATCCTTCTGAAAACTATAGTTTCTTTCCTGTTCCTGGTTTCTTTCCTGTTCCTAATTTCTTGTGGTGGGAATTCCCTGTATTTCCTCTTAGGATCTGCATAACACCAATCTGTTTTCATCACAAGTCATTCTTCCCAGGTGTCTTTTTTACTTGTTCTTTTAGAGCATTTGTCACGTTGGATTAGGGGCCACCCTACATATAAACTGGTTATGCCTACAACCATTTTTATTGCAAATAAGGTTGTATTCTGAAATATTGGGGGTTAGGGCTCAAAAAAGCTGTCATTGGTGAGAGGAGACAGGTCAATGCAGATACATTGTGACTGAGGAATCTGCCCGAGATGGTCATCACAGGACTCTGTGGCAGGCCCGCATGAGATGTTAATGTGAATGAAAAAGAAGCTTTAACTTTGTTAAACTGCTAACATAACTTGGCCTACGCCCACTTATATGGCATCTTTCATTGCATCATTAACCTGGATGTAACATTTCGCTACTCATTACATAAGACTAAATATATATACATACATAGCCACATACATGTGTCTGTAAATTTGAATGTCTAAAACTACATATACATGAAACAAAGCTCATTAAAAGTAAACATGGGTAGATAAGGGAATATAGTTAAATATAGTGCTTGCCAAGAGTGGACAGGTCCTTTGTTCAACCCTTAGCACCAGAAAAAAATAAAAGAAAAAAATTAAAAGATTTATTAAAAATATGAAAAGAAGGTAGGAAGCAACTTATTGAAAAATGAGTATTTCTTAGGTTTCTCTGCAGCTGCTGGGTGGGGACATGGCTTCACCCACGTGGCCACGGCAGCTGGCAAGGGGCAGGGCATTGGCCAAAACTGCCCTCCAAGTGAACAGACAATCAAGACGCTGGCAGACAAGCTCCATCGGATTGACGGATCCACTAGTCAATCTCCGAAAGTCATCCCCATAGAATTCTCTCATTTCCCTAAAACTATAAAGCAGCTGCCCAGCCGAGGTCCAGGGACATTTTCCCTGTGTGCCATGTTCTCCTGCCCGCCACTTCCCTTGCCTGCTCGTCATCTCCCCTGCTCGTTCTGGCGTCATAGGTGAATTTGGCCCGGGAGTTGCCAATCCCAATAAAGGATTTTGCTCAGCTGTTCTTAAGTCTGGCCACCCTTTTGAGCACCTGTACCTGGATTTTTACCCGTGGCTTCTGATTTTTACATCTGGTGCTGACCCGAGTGGGGGATTCAGACCTCTTCATGCTGAAATTGGGGTCCGATTCCCATACGGATCAGGAAATTTCTGGGCCCTCCTTTCACCCATCTGGACCAAAAGGGGTGGGTAAGTTCCTCCCTTTCCCTAGGCCTTCCGCTGACATCTTCCATTGAGGGGATCTTTCTGTAAGTTGTGCACACACGCCAGATCTTCACCATTTCTTTTGGGTCCCAGTGGGTTTTCGGAGATGTCCAGCCCACTTGTGTGCATCCTTCCTCCATTTGGGTGACCTTGGTCAAAACTTGGGATGCCGTTTTTTGCTCCTGGCCACCCTCCAGATTGCCTGTGAAGGTCATGGGAAATGCTAAATCCTCACTGGATCACCGAATTCCTTTGGGCTGGCTCTACATTAATTTTGCCAAATTAGATGAAATGGCCTCCAGAAGGAACTTTTGCTTTTCAAATCCTCATTGATTTGGGTAATTTATGTCACTGTACGGGGAAATGGTCCAGGATTTTTTTTTTTCCAGGCTTTTTTGGGATTTGCGCTCTTGCCCCTCCCTTCTTCCTCTTCTCCTTCCCATTCCCCTTACTCACATCAGTCCTCCTTTCTGAAAGACGACTTCCCAACACACATCCCCACTGCCTGTTTGCTGGTCCTTGCTGCTGCCTTAAGAGGCCTGTTTTCTTTTGCAAAACTCTTTATTTCTCTCCCTGCCCAGCTCCATCCTCCGACTCTCCCCCTTCTTTGCTACCCTCCTCTCTTTATTTCCTTCATATTTTTGTCCCTCTTCTTATATAAACAGTGCCAAAATCCATCTCCTCTTGCTTTTCTGTGTATGTGTACACATATATTGTGCTTGTCTATATATTTCTTGTATGGTATAATACAGATGTCTTTAAAATTCCTAACCCACATGTTTTTCCAGGTGGTCAATCAATAGAATACTGATTTCTCTAAATGTTAAGTGTAACATTCATTGCTTCTAAGATTTTTATTCAACAGGAGAGAAAGAGCTTCTACTGCTTACACTTCTCTAATAACATAAATCAGATTACATATATTTGCTAAGAGGACATTTCATTGCTTCTGCTAACCATGAGTTCAATTGCTCCTGGCTTCTTGGATTCTATAGGACAATACATATTTGGGTCTATTAAGTGTCCTATAAATTTATAAATTAAAAATTTAAGGTTGTTTTGTTTCTGAATCTTCACTGAAAGCAAAATTGTTAAGAATTACAATTGTAATAGGTGTAATTCTAATAGACATGAAATTGTAACAGGTGTGCCTGTTAAGTGTTATTAGGTAAAGTAAATCTAAAGTTTATATCTGTTTTAGGTCTCAAAATATAGTTCTAAAACTGGTTAAATAAGCAGCTGTTACTTTCTAAACATGCATCATTAGTGGGCTGCATTTATAAATCAGTCTTTGATCACTGATACTGTTTTTTTCCTGGCAATTTCATTTTATAGTTTTCAACTGTTCTGAACAAGTGTCTAAATTGCAGAAGGTTTATGAAGGGCAAATCTCAGAATTCTGAATATTACTAATTTGAATATAATTGGCACAATTGATAAATGTTCAAACTCTATATAAAAGTCTGTAATAGGAAAATTTATGTAGGTTTACAGGCAAGGTAACCAATAAGTGCTCTCTTATATATATTTTATCTGACATAAAAGGGTCACACTGCCATATGAAAGCCTGATATATTTGTTTGCTTTGACTGTTTTTCTGATTATTAACACTGTTTCTTAATGTATATTCAGCTAGACTTTATAAAATACTGTTAAGAGTCAGAGACCAGTTTCAAAAATAAAACACTTTATTTGTTCTACCTTGCATGAGCCAAGACTCAGCCTCTCACCTTCTGGTTCCAAGGTAGAATTAACTTTATTTACTCTTACTAATTCCTTATTGTATTTTCCTTGCAAATCTTTAAAACTGTTGTTTATCAGTATTTTGCAGAAGTATTACCTCTAACAGAAAAAAACCTGAATAAAGACATGCCATCACCTACAGGAAAGGTAAGAAATGCTACTGATTTCAGCACTGTTACTGATCCTAATTAAACAAAAGGGGTAACTATAAAACTGTCACATAGTATTTCCTCTTTAGGACTGGTGCAACTGACCTGCTGAATGTTAAACACCAAATCAAGGAGATCAAAGTTAAGACAGTTAAAGGGCTAAGGAAAATAGTCAATATTTTGACCTTTGTCCTGTTTGGTAAGCAAAACTCAGGGGACAATGGAACTTTTCTACAGGCTTGAGAACTCTTAAGTGACATGGCCTACCAATCAGGGGGATCAGGTGACCACAGAGAACAGAAAGACAACCAGTGTACACATTGTAAAGAGGATGATCATTCATGGACAGTGTCACTGATGTTTCCAAGGGAAGCCACATGTGGTCAGCAAGACCCTGATCTATCCTGGCAGATGGCACAACTGGTAAATGACCAAAAGGCTTTTCACAAGTCCCTCAAGAATTACCCTGACAATCTCAGCTGACTTGTAGCAATAGATAGGAAGAAGAACAATTTTGATCAAGTTGGTCTTAAATACCTGGCAGGAGGGTATAACCAAACTCAGTCCTACATGGACATTTACCAACAAAGGCAATGTTTTTTTTTTTTTTGTTTTTTTTTTACTAAATACCAGCTTTAGAGGGGGTTACTCTAATATGATTTGCTCAGAATCCCTTCCCTAGGATGAAACAGGCCATTTTTCTATCCATGGTGATCGAACTCTACCTAGCCTCCTCACTCACTGCCTCTGAATTGGGGGCAAGAGGACGCAATCAGTCTCTGCTTCCCAGAGGCCAGAACAGCAGCAAAAAGAGTCAGTGGAGACATTTGCTGCCTCCTTGGTCTCCCTACAAAGACAAATAACATCTGTCACCCAAGTTTCCTTACAGAACCTCCCAATACTAGATTTCCTAACAATGAACAAAGGCTGCTACATCAATGAAACTGGGCTGATAGAGACGAACATCAGAACTCTCAGACATCTGAAAGAGAAGCTTAAGCAGCCTGACCCTTGGCCAGGATGGTTAAACTCTACTCTTGTCACCTGGCTGACCCCAATCCTAACTCCCATATTAATGATAAGACTCCTTCTAATGACTGTTCCCTGTCTCCTCAGGTTCACCTGAAACCACAAAAGCTAGGTCGCTGATGTAACGTACAACCAAAGACTCTTGCACCCTTATAGCTGCCTCCTCACCACCAAACCAACACCTGAATCTTCCCCTCCCCAAAACACCCCATAAACAGAAGGAAGTAGTCAGAAGGAAATCTATGCCCTATGTCACCTAAAAGGTCGGGATGTGAAGTTTCTCAGAAGCTGCTGGCTGGGGGCATGGCTTCACCCACGTGGCCATGGCGGCCAAGGGGCAGGGCATCAGGCAAAACTGCTCACGAAAAGAACAGCCAATCAGACGCTGGCAGACAAGCTCCAATGGACTGACAGATCCACCAGCCAATCTCTGAAAGGCCATACCCATCAAATTATCTCATTTCCCTAAAACTATAAAGCAGCTGCCCAGTCAAGGTCCAGTGCCAATTTCCCTGTGTGCCATTTTCTCCTGCCCGCCACTTCCCTTGCCTGCTCGTTATTTCCCCTGCTTGCTCTGGCGTCATAGGTGAATTTGGCCCAGGAGTTACCGATCCCAATAAAGGGTTTTATTCAGCCGTTTTAAAGTCTGGCTACCCTTTTGCGCACCTGCACCTGAGTTTATACCCATGGTTTGTGATTTTAACAATATTAACACTTTTTCCTCAATATTTCTCACAGTTATGAAACTTGAATCTATAATATAACAATACTATGGAATGCAATAATTTTAATTTTAAATTTGTATTTAAAATATTTCTAGGTCTAATCAAAGAAAATACATGATCTGCCATTTTAAATGTCACAGAAAAATATGACCTCTGTTATAGTAGCATGTTAGAACAATTTATGTATTACTAGATTTATCTCTCATGGGAATTTTTTCAAATATATTAATTTGGCATTTCTTAATGTTATAAAATGAAAGGAATATTAGTCTAAGAAATTGCTGTGTTAGAATCAATTTTAAAGCTTATTTTATTATAGTAAAATATAATAATATATAATAAAATATTTTTAAGAAAATATAATAACCAATTTAAAATGTGATATTATATGCTGTGAAATACTCAGAATGTTAAACTCATTCAAGAGGAAATGCTGACTTAAACAAAATAATTTATATTTAGAATAAGTAAAAAGAGAGGCCATGCTTTATATATTTAAATTATGCCAATAGATTTCCAGTTTATTTTTTTTTTTATTTTTATGGTTTAGATAATGAGGTGTCTACAAAAAGCTTATGTGTGAGAATGCAAAATTGCATAGGTGAAATGATTGGACTATGACACATGTAACTTACTTTGTAATGACATCCTCCAAGATGTATCTGGAGGAAGAAGGTCACTGGGCACTGGGGGGTGACTTTGGGGCATATAATTTGTTCCTGGTGAGAAGTGAGCCCTCTCTCTCTCTTTCTGTCTCCCCTTCCTGGATGTTATGTCTTGTGCTGTGTTCTCCTACTATGCCTGTCTACCATGACACTCTGCCTCACTTTGGGCTCAGAGCTATAGAGTTGGCCAAATATGAATTGAACCTTTGAAATCATGAATCAAAATCAATATTTCCTGCCTCTGCATTGTTTTTCTCAGGTTTTTTGGTCACAGGAAAAAAAAAAGAGAATTATCTGACTACAACATTGGTAGAGATAAGCAGTCAAAATATTATTAACAATAGTTCTTTTTGAGTGCTTATTATATGCCCTGAAGTCTTTTAATGCTTTCTCATTTCTGTATTAACTCATTAAGATGTCTAGTACCATCTTGACCTCTACTCCTAAGGGAAAGTACCTACTCTAAGGTCTTCTTCCATTATCCTCAGGAATGGCAGAGATTCTAATGGCAGAATTGTAGATTTGGGAGTTACTAGGGGCCACCAGTGAGAGTGTGGACTGTTGTATTTCAAAGTTTTTAAAGAATTATGTCTTTTGTAACAGAAGAAAAAGGATAATACCCGCTATTGGATAAGGGGTGATGCTATGATACTATAGAAACATATTTATGGTTAATGTAAGTTAAATTGAATAATCATTTTTAGAGGAGACTTCTATAAATATGCATTCTCTTTGATCTAACAATTTATCTTCAAAGTTTGCACTGAATAAACAATTGGACAAATGACCAAACATGTATGTGTATAACTTTTTATTGAAACAAATATGGGCAGACCATCATTTGCTTTCATGATTTGAATCTAAAAGAACATTAAAAAAGATATAGAAAAGTCACACTATCAATTTACATTTCATATGAAGGTATATAATTCCAATAATGTTGCAAAATTAATAAATATGTCACAAATTTTAGATTAGCCTTTTATACTTGTTCTTTGGAGGGACCAGTGTTGGTAGAATTATTGATTAACTAACAGTAAGTAAATTCTTCATTGGCATACATCATTTCAGTTTCTATCTTCATTCCTTTTTTATATTTTGTCTTTCACTATAAAACTGAAAAAGAAAAATGCAATAAATTAATGAGAAACAATTTTATGAGTGTGAAATATACTTCAAAAACATGAAAAATGGTTTTCTATGTTGAAATTACATTTTACTTCTCTACAATTTTACTTTTTTACAAAGAACACAAATATCCTGTGAATATAACAACATATTTTAATATTTTTCTAAATTTATAGGACTGGGTACTCCTTTTAAGGCAAGAGGTAGGTATAATAGGAAAAAGGAGTTTCTTTTGAATGGAAACAGACTCCGTTTACTGAGTTCATATTTTTTTTCTCTTATTTAGCCTGCAACACTTCTAATTTGAAGCTTAATAATTCTGTCTTACTGAAGGTACTGTTATCTAGTAAACATATTCTTTTCAACAGTGGTCAAATCTCAAACATTTTCCCTGATGATGGAGACAAGTGGACAGCAGCATTTTTTTCCCAAAAAAACAGACAAGTGAAAGCAAATTGACAGAATGTGTCTGTCAGTTCATCAATTGACACAGAAGTCTTTATTGATCAAGACAATCCAAAGCCTCCTCCTTTTTCTTTCTTTACTGCTTTTCTCTTAAGTTTCAGATGAAATGGATCTGGATAATCATTAGATCTGTCAAGTTATAGAGATGGAGTTAAAGTAGTGTGAGCCACTGGAGCTGGAAAGGGTGGCTGAAAAGTATTCATTTAAGGGGCTGGAGAGATGATTCTGCAGTTAAGGTACTTGCCTGGCATGCGTGAGTACACGAGTTCAAACCCCAGCAATGATGTACATAGCTAAGTGTCAGAGCAACCAAAGCCATGTGAAAAAAACACAATAAAAATTGATTCTCACTGTCTCTTGCTCTCCCACTGTCCTCCTCTCTTAAAAAAAAGTATGTATTTAGGCATAAGAAAGTAGTATTTTTCAGAAAGCATAATTAATAATATTAATATTTGCCTAACTAATCCTCTTAATTTTTTTAGAATTCAGCTTTTCTGTATTTTCCCAACACACAAAAAAGCTTAAAGAGCTTTACTGTAGACAGTGATATACCACTACCTGGATTCTATGACTAACATGACATAATACATATTTTATCATTTACCTGCCCATTTGTTCATTAAAATCCTTTCAATCCAATTTATTTGATCCAGATATTAGTACATTTCTACCTAAATATTTCAATATGCATGCAATTAATTAAAATTCAATATGTATATCAATTGTGTTTTTTCCGCCATAAGTTAAACTCCCTCACTTAAAGTTGATTTCCACTAACAATTGGCATTTCCTTCTGAAATCTAGGAATTAAAGTGGATATATTTTTCAACTAAATAATTTCATAGCTAATTGTCCTTAAGGGCTATTTAAAGGCACTTGCAGCAACAGGTCAATTTTTGTTTTGTAATTCAAGTGAGAATATTCAAAAAGAAATCATCAAAAGAAACACGCCCACTTTGTCATCAAAGATCTCCAATAACGTGTCTGTTCATGCCTTTTATATTCTTGTTTCTATAGCGTCTCTCACTAGTGTTGAGCTGAGTCAGATGTGGATCTGTAGCATGATATGATTTATTAAATTTATGATGAATAAGTCTATTTCAAGAAATTTAAGAGAGTCAAGCTGATATAATGCTTAGAAATCTTTAGTACCCCAAGATAAGTTTGTAAAACACACCAAAATCTAAAATGAATAAAAATTGTCTGATTAATCTAATAGCAGCATATTTTACAAAACAATTTCTGGCCCATGGACCTTTTTTTAATAATATTTTGAAGGTCCATTTGCTACAATTAGAAAAGACCATAATGTTGATGTTCTGGTGGTAGATCTGAGACTTTCACTTGCTATTTGGTTGTAGAACTTGCCAAAACAATCACAGGACACAAAGCATTTTGGTTCTAACAGCTTGTTTTCCACTGTGTATAATATCAAACTATTTCCTAGTTATGATTCTCAAAGCAAAGAATTCAATGTGGAAGTATATTTTAAACTCATTATAAGTCTGAGTGCTGCATATTAATTTTCTGTACAATTGAAAGGATGAACATACTTACAAAAATTAATTCCTTTTTATACACAAAACAAGATCACTCTGGATGACATTATTGATGAATAAGCGAGTTCATGCTGCAGTGCTTGGATCCATAGACTTACGCTCTAGGCCATGAGAAAAGACCAAGAAAAAAATGTTTGAAAAAAGAAGGAAATCACTCCTAACTATCTTACTTAGGAAAACGTTGATATTCCTCAATAGCATGTAAGCTAACTCAAAGTGTAAGAGCAGACCACTAAAGCTAAACCAGAGTATCACAATTTTCAATTAAGATATTTCAGATTAAAAAATAAAATTATTGATCAAGAAAAATATGTTGTCAGGCCAATCTTTGTAAATATGCAGTAATCCCCCCCCCTCTATTGCATGCAATCTCCCCTGTGTTCTTTCCGTATTCTAGATCATAATTCTCTCCTACTCTACTGGATTCTTCTTAATGTATAGTCAACACGTTCTATATCCCGTAACTCATCCTAACTCCTTTACCCATAAACTACTGTCTCATTTTTCCATTCTCTATATATTCAAAACTATAAAAGATTATTTGCATTTTATCCTCTATTTGCTAACTTTATAAGAATTTTTAAAATACTTTATTTTTAAAGAAAATCTAGTTCACACTCAAAATTTATCAGAAAAAGTGCAGATATTCCCTTTATAACCCATGTCCCTCACAAATGCATAAGCCCACTACCAACATCCTGCCCTGGAGTTATACATTCGCCACAATTGATGAAACCATACCCACACATTATTATTACTCAGACTTCATAGTTTACATTAAGGTGCACTTTTAATGTTGTATATTCTACAGGTTTGGAAAAATATATAATGACACAAGTCAATCATTATAGTATCATTGCCCTAAAATTTCTGTGTGATCTGTGTATTGATCTCTGCCTTATACATAACTTTTGAAAACCACTGATCTTTTCTTGTTTCTCATATGTTAGTCTTTTCAGAATGTCACATATTTGGAATAATATAGTACATAGACTTTTAGTATTACCTTCTTTTACTTGATAATATGCATTTTTAAATTTCTTCCATGTATTTTCATGAATTATAGCTCATTTTTAATTGTTAAATAATATATTATCCAGATGGATGCCAGTATTTTTAACCATGCATTTTAGGAAGATATATATGTATATATGAAGATATATATACATACATATATATATGTATGTATATATGAAGATATATATACATATATATATGTATATATGAAGATATATATACATATATATATATGTATGTATATATATATAATCTTTTAAGAGATAGATGGAGGGACTGGAGCAGTGGCTCTATATTTGAGTGCTTGCCTGATATATGCAAGGACCCAGGTTCAGACCCCAGCATCACGTACACAACTAAGTGTCAGAGAAAAAAAGCCAGATGAAAAAATAAATAGAATTTACTCTTCCTCTCTCTGTCTTTCTTTCTCTTAAAAAAAAAGATTGAGAGTTAACTTTATTATTTTCATTCTTTTTTGTTTTTCCTCCACTTAATTGATTTAATTGTGTATGTGGTGCTGGGATTCATACCTTGGTCCTCATGCATGCCAATCTAGCACTCTACCACTAAGCCACTTCTCCAGCCCAGGAAAAAAATTTTGATCTCTTCTTTACCTTGCATTAACTTCCAATGCAAATTTCCTATTACTACTTCTGTAAAAGTTCACCTGTACTACCCTCCCAAGACTGTTTCTGAGTTCCACACATAGTGTCCTGATTTTTTTACTGCAAATCTTTGCTGCACATGATCTGCACTTCTTAACTCTATATCCTCTTAATTTTCATATCACATTTTTTCATGCTTTTCTTTTTCAACCGTGGCTTTCATTTTTTTTCCTCAGAAGCTCCTCCTTCACTTTGCAAATCTTTTAGCATCCTACTGGGCTAGGGCATATGCGCTATTTCTTGTCTATCTTCTCTCCTTAGATGGTCTTAGCTAGTCTCAGAGCTTCAAACACCATCTGTAATAACTTCCTTCCTATTGGGTAATTCCACTTAGATGTGCCAATGTAATCTGAAATTTTTAAAAATCTTTATCTAACACCACAAACATGTAATTTTCTCCATCATTGGAAATGGCATTGCCATCTAATAAGTCTGTGATTATTCTTACTGCCTGCACCTCCTTTCATCATCCTTATATCCAGTCCATCAGCCAGCTTTATTATGCCTTAAACTTTCTGAATGTACTTTCTCCTCTGGTGTCCCACAATCCCACAACACTACTCACCTAGAGTATTGGGCTACGTGCATTTTGAGCTCCCTGCTTCCCTCCAGTTTATTCCCCACAAAGCAGCAGAATAATCTTTCACAAACCAAAATCTATTTATATCATTCACCTGCTTAATGCCTTCTCTGCACATTTCAAGCCATTTCTCAATACTCAGGTGAATTTGTTCATCACTAGATCTCCTACCTTAACTGTGTTTTACTTTCCTGCTTGTCTATCATTTTGCTGGAAATCCATTTCATTGTATTCCACCAGTGAATACATATATGCCTCTCTAAGGGCCTTTGAGTACATACAGTTTATTTTCTTTTGTTCTTTTCTTTGGCTCCTTTCATAATTGGCTTTTCATCCTTTAAGCATCAGCTTAAAATTCATCTTTCTTACAACTTTCCTTTAGTGTTTTAATTAAAAAGGTCTCATTTTTCCTTCTTTATCATTAAATCTTTTGGTTTCTTTATAACACTTTACAAAAGAGCTCATCTTATGTTTATTTCTCTGATCCTCACTACATTTCAAATCCCTTCAGTATGGTACTACAGAAAACATCTGTTTTCTTTACTGCAAAGGAACATAATAGACACTTAATACAATTTTGTTGAACAAATGAATGGAAGATACTTTTTGCAAAAGAGGGATCTGAATACCACTATCATTGTCAAAACAAGATGAAGATAGCACTGATGCTGTTAAAAAGGTGTGGCATCTAACATGTTCAAATAAGTAGAGGTGAGGATCATGCAGGTAAGGAAAGCAGGGGTATAAGGCATTACCTCACCACAGTCCACATTGTTCTAAGCTATGTTCATTCTGTGTTTCTAATGTAGACTTAGTGTGCATGAATGACTCTAAGAGCGGGCACAAACACTAAGATCAAATAAGAAGGACTCTGAAAATGTAATGACAAACCCCTTCAAGACATAAAATTATAATGCACCTAAAAAAAGAGGAAAGAGGAAGGGGAGGAGGAGAAGAAGAGGAAGAAGAAGAGAAAGAGGAAGAAGAAGAAGAAAAATAATAATAAGAAAAAAAGGGTCTCCAAAGCACAAGAGGAAGATAGGCCCAGAAGACAAAATTGGACAAAGACCAGGTTGTCACACAGAGAGGGTAGATAATGACAATGTAGTCTAATCACAGTAGCAAACTGATATGAGAACTCAAAATTGATTCACTATGTATTTTCCTCTATTATTATTTGCCAAATACACATAAATAAAGAATAAGTGATTAGACTGTGAATTGTGTTTCATTTGTAATCCTTACCAATTTATTTACTCATGGGTCCAGTAAAATTTATTTATTGAACATTGAATAAGACATGATTCTATTGTGCTTACTGGACAGAATTAAAGTTTAAATAAATATTATATATGTGCTATATGGTTATGTTTCAGAACAATAGCATAAACGTATATGTGTTTAGCATTCAAATATGACATGATGTCTATAACACATTAATTTTAAAGTGCAAAAGAGTCTACTAGTCTACTCTTCTTAATCATGGAAACCATTCCTAACCCATTTCTCATATATTCTGGCTATATTAATAGCTTCTTGGATAATAAGAAGTACTTAAAGTGACATATCTCAATCCTTTAAGATCATTTTTGCAATTTAAGAATGGTTATGAGCATCTTTCAACGTCTAAATGACCACAACATGCAGCCTAGAATTCTATACCCAGCAAAGCTCAGCTTCAAATTTGATGGAGAAATAAAAACCTTCCATGACAAAACAAAACTGGCAGAATTTGTCAACAGAAAACCTGCCCTACAAAGAATTCTCAAGGAAATACTCCAGACAGAAGAACAAGTACATGATACCCATAAT
>PVKS010026704.1:0-28341 GCA_004027875.1 Aplodontia rufa
GACATCAAGCTGGGGATTCATCGGAGTTGAGCTTGTTTGGGGAGAAGCTGATTGGTTGAGTCCGGTGGCCTGGATTTTCTTCAAGGATCTCCTCAAAATTTTTTCTGTTGCAAAGGTGTATTCAGCTTCCCCTGGGCTGAATCCTGAGATGGTTGCTTTCTGCCAATCCACACACTAGATATTTCTTGGACCTGGGGCTCAGAAGTTGTAGACAATCGAGTTGATCCTATTGTAGATGTGTGGGTCACTGTCTGATTCAAGGAGAGTGGCTAGCCTGAGACTTGCTTCCTCAGGATCACTGGTGATCCACTCTGCGTGTCGTGTGATGCACAGAAGACCCAAGAGCTGCTTTGTGGGGTTGACTGACACCCTCAGAAAAAGGGCCAGATCATGCCAGTGTTTATGTGATTCTCCGTTGCAAGCACTAGGAGGCGCCCTGCTAGAGAGGTCCAGGCCTACGCAGTCTTGGCTATGGGAGGAGCTCGATGCTAAGGTGGAGCCCAAGCTGCCTCTTATATTCAAAGCTTCCTGAGGCAGATTTCAAGCAGAGGCTGAAGCAGAGGATCCCCTATAGAGGGATGCTCCCTCCTGTAGCAAGCTCTGTTCGCAGGCTCCTCCTGTTTGGGTGGGAAGTGGGATGGACCAAAGGGCAGAAGGTCACCAACTGAGAGGTTTGGGAGCTGGAGAGGTGAGTCGCAGCCCCCAGGGCAGATGGCCAGTTGTTGGTGGTGGGGCAGTAACTTCTGTTTCTGTTCTTGGGGACAGAGGCCCCGTAATGCTGCTGGGTGACCCGCCCGGCCCTCAGGGACATGCCCAGCCCTCAGGGACATGCCCCCCCTCAGGGACACGTCACAATGGTGATGGGCCGCCTACGAGTTTGCTAGTGTTAGCAATTAAAACCCAGCGCTTTATGCAAGATTAGGTGGAATTGTGAGCGTTTTTTTTTCTTTTTTTTTTTTGCTGAGCAGCCAGCCCTGCCCTCAGGAAAACGCACCGGCTGCTGCCGCTTGCAGGAACAGCTGTAATTTCACTAATGAGAGCAAAAACTTCCCAAACCTAATTCCAAGCTCATGTATACGAAGAGCAGTCAGATCAGGGAGTTCGAGGCCAGATTAGGGACTTTGATTAGGGAACTTGCTCCCCTCTGGGGAAGTTCCCCTCCCCCCCGGGTGTGGGGTCAGTCACACGGCTGCCAGACTTCCTCCTTAATTTTCGTTAATGCTCTTCACTATTCCTTTGGAGTTAAAAAAATTAGCGGGGGGGGGGGTAATGTTCGTCCCCACTGGGAGGTTCGTCCTACCATGGGAATCTGCGTGCAGATCTACAGTGTGAGGTGACTCTCAGGAGCGTCTCGGAGTCACTGCTGTTGGGGTGGCCGCCATCTTCTGTCCCCCTGAAGTAGATAATTTTGATAAGGTCATTGACACATCTGCAAAACATTGGACTCAAAAAAATTGTATTATCATTATTCATCATCGTAAAAGACAAATGTGAATATGTGTCACCCTTTAAAATATGCTAATGTATTTAGAAAGCATTTGCCTTTACTTTTTCCTTTTTGGTACTATAACATTTATTATTTTTAATTTAATGGAATGGTGGTGATACAAAGTTCAACACAAGAAATTTTTCTTTTTTATTTTTTATCTATTTTTTACTATTTTTCATTTCATTTCATAATAATTATTGACAATGCTTTTTCTTTAAAAGGGTATTAAAATGTGATCCAATGCAGGTGTTAACTGTATTAAGTATACCACTGATAGATTGTGTCACATGCTAACCACAGGCTAAAAGTACCAAATTAACTCCCAGGAAACAGCTCTCTATAAATGATTTTTAAAAATTCTCCAGCTGCCTAGCCCTTCTGGGGAGGAAATTCTGAGTCTTGTGTTGTGTGCCATTTTCCACAGTTCCTCAAGGGGTTGAGGTCTGATTGCCAACTGTGGCAGCCAACTTAACAACAAACCCAGAATCATCTCCTTTGCTCCTCTGTTCTTCTATCTCACTTTCCTGTTGGTATCTCTTGTACCTCCTAAGTAAATTCAGATCCATATATCAGAGTCTGCTTTCAGAGGAATCAGTGCCATTTAAACTATAATAGCTTCCAATTTTCTATACCAGTGATTTACTAAAGAAACTGAGTCTATTGTCTGTTAGAATCACCCATCTTCAGAATTTGTCTGGTTAAGCTTTTTTGTGGTGTCATTTAGCTTTTGTCTCTATCTCCTGTATATCTGGTAAATAGGAAGTAAGATGTGAAGGTTTTATTTATTTATTTTTTATTTTTTTGAGGGGACAGTGAGAGAGAGAGAGAGAAAGAGAGAAGCAATTTTTATTGAGTTTTTCACGTGGCTTTTGTTGCTCTGACACTTCATTGTGTACATGGTGCCGGGGTTTGAACTCGTTTACATGCCAGGCAAGCACCACAACTGCTGAGCCAATGCTCCAGCCCGAGTTTTTAAAAGTCATATAAAATTTTCTTGTTAAGAATATTTCACAGGAGGAATTTCAAGATGGTGAGCTGCAGAAGGCTGCTTCTTGTTTGGCTCTATGACTGGATGAAAAAACTCCAGAACAGCTCCATTACTACAAGGTGTGTTTAGGGGAAAATCATCACCGGAACTCAGTGCTAGATAGAGGAGATTTTTGGAGGATCAGAGATTTGGGTGCAGCAAATGGAAATGAGAGATTGTATGATTCCCATCTGGGACATGGCAGCTGCGACTGCCATTGCTCTCAATCAGCAAGGGAGTGGGGGAGGAGCTGAACCATAACATGCCAGCCGATCTCCCGCAGAGAAGCTGAGTTCTAATAAGGAGCTGTGCATTGTGTTCAACTAGAGACACCCCTACTGCACCTCTACTCCGTAAGGGGAGCTGCCTGCAAAGAGGAAAATCGGAGTCTTTTTAAACAGGAAGGATTCATCAGTACAGAGCAGGCTGCTCCACAATTCTGCCAGGAGCCAGCCGCAGTTCAGAGGCTGAACCTGGAAGAGGAGGTGTGGGACAAGCCTCCACTTAGCCCAGGGGTGTTCAGGTTTGTAGAATGCAGGAGAGCCTTACTTAGTCCTGTATACCCCAACCCCCAGCTGGAAGGCTCATGTGATAAGCTAAGGTGGGACAGGAGCACAAAACAGACCAGTCTGAGCTCAGAAAACCTGGAGGGTCTGTGAGCATAACCAGTAGAGGGAGTATTGATATGTTTTTAACACCCTGTGCATAAAAGCCAGAATTTCAGATCCCCAGGGAGGCAGGCAAAGGCCAGCCCACAGGGAATTCCTTAATCCGATGTCTTCAGGGAAATCCCCATTCAGAAATCCCAGGAGACTGAGCTAGACACCCAGTTCTCTATTTGAGATCACATTATTCCATACTGAGAGAAACTCAGGCAGACAGTGAACATCTGTTCACAATGTGTTCAGAGACAACCTCAATGAACATAGTCCAACTTTTCATTAAAAATCCTTATTTTTTTCCTGTTTTTGATGTGTGTGTGCCATCTGGAAAAGCTGCTTGGTTCATGGACATATAAACATACTAGCTGAATTTTTGTTTGCTTGTTTTATTTTGTCTTTGTCAGTTTTGTCAGCTTTTTTCCTGTTCTTTTTCTCTTCTCTTTTCTCTTTTTTCCATTTCCCTTCTTCTCTCTATACTCCCTTCATTCCTGAGCATTTTCTTCAACATAAATGTTTATCCTTGTCCTGGTGCTGAGGGTTGGGGATTTTGATCTGTACTTTTACTATTTGAATTCTGTTATACCCCAGTTGCAAAATTTTCCTGTATTTGCTTCTACCCTTTCTTACGGTATCACCCAAATTCTGTTAATATCTCTTTCACCCTTCCTCTACTTTGGTACCTCTGTCTCTTCTCCCTCTGCTTTTTTTTTCTTTCCCTAGCAAATCCTTCACCTCCTCTACTTTCTTTCTGTTCATGCTTGGATATTACAACCTCCTCTCTAACTTCCTCTTTTTCCATTCTCTCTCAGACTTCTGATTAGTTTATACCATTTGACTCCCCATCATTAATGCTGTGTAACCATTACCGCTGTGAATACCCAACTCAATAACTATTGTATTCTTTGAAGTCTGACATAGATGATGGTTTATTTCTATTGTTGCCAAAACTAATGGCTATCGCTACCATTCATTTCATAGGCAGAATTTAACATGGTAATAGATATAGTTGGTTTTAAATAACCGATTTAATGCTGTTTATTGTATGTACTGGTTGTTCATACTGATGATCTCCTATTAGCTCACAAGGAGCTGGAAATATTAAGGGACACCAGCAGTTCACAGGTTAGGGATTTGGCTTCTGAACTCAGTTTTCCTAACAATATCCCAACCCAAGTAAGGGATGGGACAAAACTCTCAATCCCACAGTAAAGATCCAAAGAGGAACAACCAGATAGAAATCTCTGGCCAAGAATTCACTTTAATTTAAGGAGTGAGATGAAGCCCACACAGACCCCACCCTGCATTCATGCATGCCCAGGACTCTGGTCCCACCCTGGCAAGTGTGTTGTACACCACTAAGGACACCACACCCAGACACCACTCAGCTGCCAGGCCCAGATATATTGGGTCCATCTGACCACCAAAGATTCCAGATCCCAGCGCAGCACATATGTTGGTCTGTTCTGGCCCATCCCACACTTCTGGGACCCTATCACCCAGCAACATACCCCTACCACTTAGCTTAAGCATTGCAGCCGGCTTTCCAGCAACCCCATCAGATGCCAAGTCTGAGTCCTGGAACCTAGATCCAAAAGGTGTAACGAAACAGGCTTCAGGCAGAAACAGCTTTCTGGAAGAAAGTGGTGGCCATCAGAGAGGTGGTGTCAGCCCCAAACTTTGACTTGTAAGGACAAAGAACCCAGAGACTTGTCTTTCTTCCACATAGGGAACCCCAATTCAAAGATCCAGAAGAAGCTTTTCAAAGATGAAGAATCAAACTAGAAGAGGTTCACCTCAAACCCACAACTCCCCTAGCAAGGAGCCTACAGTCAGGAAGCAGGATGAAAATCTAGAACAACTTATCAATGATCTGATAACTAAAAGGAACAATGAACTAAAAGAAGATTTAATAAAGGGACTAAGTGAGAAAATTCAAGAGATGAAAAACTATCATCAAAGAAATAAACATACTGAAAAAGGAAGTAACAGAGCTAAAGTCTTCTTTCAATGACATAAGAGGAACCATGGAAGAATTTAATAATAGACTAACTTCTATCGAAAACAAAAACTCAGCTCTTGAAGAAATAACTTCTGACAATGAGGACAGGCTGAGCAAGTTTGAGTGCATGGATGACAAAAAAGAAAAAAACTCACAAAACACAAACAGAATTTTCAAAATGTCTAGGGTGAAATTAGAAGAAACAATATAAGAGTAATTGGGACACAGGAAGAAATTGAAATGCAAATAAGTGGTATAAGGAACATTCTCAAGTAAATAGTTAAGGAAAAATTTTTCCAATAAAAATAGAATCAGGGGCTGGAGTGGTGGCTCAGTGGTTTCGGCGCTTGCCTGGCAAGCACGAGGACCCCAGTTCAAACCCCAGTACCACGTACACATCTGAGTGTTGGAGCAACTAAGGCCACGTGAAAAACTAAATAAAGTTATTTCTCTCTTTCTCTGTCTCTCACTGTCCCTCTGTCTTTATAAAAAAAAATAGAATCAGATATGCTCATTCAGGAAGCCTGTAAGACACCCAATATGCCTAATCAAATGAGAAGCTCACCAAGACAGATATTCAAAATGGACAACAGGAAAATCAAGGAAAGTATATTAAAGCTGCAAGGGAGAAATGACAAATCACATTCAGAGGCAAATCAGTAAGGATCTCTTCTGACTTTTCAGTTCAGACTCTGGAAGCAAGAAAATTCTGGAAGGAGATCTTTCAGTGTCTGAATGACCACAATATGCAGCCAGGAACACCATACCCAGAAAAACTTAGCTTCAAATTTGATGGGGAAATAAGGATTTTTCATTATAAGACCAAACTTGAAGCATTCATGAACAGAAAACCAGTATTACAAAGAAACCTTAAAGATAAACTCCAGATAAAAGAACAAGCAAACATTTCTCAAAACCCACAAATAGGAAATTCAATAAAGGTTCATGCTATCAATAGATGACCAAGACAGCACAGAATTTACTAACAAAACAAGATGACTACGAACCACAATCACATAACTATTCTAACATTGAATGTGAATGGTATCAATGAACCACTCAAAAGACACAGATTAGCAGATTATATCAAAAAACAAAATCCAACAATATGCTCTTATAAGAGATCCACCTGATAGCCAATGATATCCACAAAATGAGGGTGAAAGGATGGGAAAAACCTACCATACATATAGCCTAAGAAAGCAAGCTGGTGTTGCAATACTCATATCTGTCTGACAAAGAAGATTTCAAACATAAACTAATCAGAAGAGATTAAAAAATGCCATTACATACGAGTAAAGGGAAAAATACAACAGGAAGATATAACCATAGTAAATATATATACTCCAAGCAACAATGCTCTCAACTATATGAATAAATTACTCCATGACATAAAACCACTGGTGGACCTCAACACAATAGTACTAGGAGATTTCAACACTCCTTTATCACCAATAGACAGATCATCAAAGCAAAAAAACAATGAAGAGATCTCCAGCCTAAACAACTCCATAAATCAAATGGACTTAACATACATCTATAGAATATTCCACCCCAAATTAGCTGAATATACCTTCTTCTATAGCAGCACATGGATCCTTATCAAAAATATATCAAATTCTAGTTCACAAAGGAAATCTCAGCAAATATAAAAAAATGGATATTATTCCATGTATCCTATCAGACCATGATGCCATGACCCAAGCAATTAATAGTAAAAATAGTTAACAGAAAGCACACATATACACGGAGAATGAATAATATCCTATTAAATGAAGAATGGATGCAAGAAGGCATGAGAGCAGAAATCAAGAAATTTTTGGAAGAGAATGAGAATGAAGACACAACATAAAACCTCTGGGACACCATGAAAACATTCATAAGGGGACAATTTATTGCACTGAGTGTCTACATTAAAAATAAGGAGTGACATCAGTAAACTTCTTGAACTTATAAACAGATTTAGCAAAGTGGCAGGCTACAAGATCAACACCCACAAATCAATATTATTATACACTAATATTAATAGGACTGATGAAGAAATCAGGAAATCAGTCCCATTCACAATATCTTTGAAAAGAATAAAATACTTGGGAATTAACCTTACAAGGGGAATCAAAGATCTCTACAGTGAAAATTATCAATCATTAAAGAATGAAATTCAGAATGACCTAAGAAGGTGGAAAGATGTTCCATGCTCTTGATTAGGCAGAATTAATATAATAAAATGGCCATTCTACCAAAAGCTCTATATAGATTTAATACAATCCCTATTACGATACCTATGCCCTTCTTTACACACATAGAAAAAGAAATTATCAAATACATTTGGAACAATAAGAAACCTAGAATTGCCAAAACATTACTAAGCAAGAAAGATGAAACAGGCAGTTTTGCCATACCAGATCTAAAACTATACTATAGAGCTATATTAACAAAGACAGCATGGTAACGGTATCAAGATAGAAAGAAGACCAATGGAATAGAATAGAAGACCCTGAAACAAACTCTCAAATCTTTAAACATCTGATTTTTGACAAAGGGGGACAAAATATTACATGGAGCAGAGACAGCCTTTTCAACAAATGGTGCTGGACAAACTGGACAGCCACTTGCAGAAAGTTGAGATTAGACCGGTATCTTTCTCCTTGCATGAGAATCAAATCAAAATAAATCAAGGAGCTAGGAATTAAACCAGCTACCTTGCAACTGATGGAAGACAAGTTATGTCCAACACTTCAGCATTTGGGAGTAGGCAAAGACTTTCTCAACATGTCTCCTAAAGTGAAATTAGTAAGGTCAAAAATCAATGAATGGGATGTCATAAAGCTAAAAAGCTTTGGTGCTGCCAAGGAAATAATCAAAATAGTCAAGAGGTTTCCTACAGAATGAGAGAGAATCATGAGCTGTGATTCTTCTGACAGGGGTCTCATATCCAGAATCTAAAAAATCCTCAGAAATATCAACTTCAAAAACAGAACCCAATCAATAAATGAGCCAAAGAGCTAAATAGAAACTTCTCAACAGAGGACATTGATCAAGCCAATGAATACATGAGAAAGTGCTCTAAATCACTAGTAATCAGAGAAATGCAAATGAAAACTACATTAAGATATCACCTCACACCTTGCCAGATTGGCAAAAATGAAGAAAATAAACAATAGTAGATGTTGAAGGGGTTGTGGAGAGATAGGCATGCTAGCACACTGTTGGTGGAGCTGCAGACTGGTGCAGCCCCTCTGGAAAGCAGTTTGGAGAATCCTCAAAAAACTAGGGATGAGCCCACCATACGATCCTGCTATTCCTCTCCTGGGTAATTTTCCAGGGGATTTAGAATCAGCACATTACAGTGACACAGCAAGATCTATGTTCATAGCAGCTCAATTTACAATAGCTAAATTATGGAAACAACCTAGATGTCCCTCACTGGATAAATGGATCCAAAAATTGTGGTACATATATACCATGGAGTTCTACTCAGCAATTAAAAACAATGATATTGCAGCCTTGAAGGTAAATGGATGGCTATGGAAGAAATTATGCTTAGTGGAATAAGCATAACCCAAAGAACCAAGGGTTAAATTTCTTCACTCATCTGTGGAGGCTGGAGCTAGACCCTGGCCATTGAGAAAGGAGGTCTAGTATCATGTTTTAAATCTGGATAAGGTGTAATGTCATACAACCTAAAACATTTGTAGAGATGCTTTGGGAAGAGGGCGAAGGATAAGGGTGGGTAATTGGGGGGGCTCTTGGGGGTAAATTTAATTTTCAGAATTTATATATATATATATATATATTATATTATTTCATTAGAAGCTTGTGTGATTGTTCAACAAATAAATTTCTGAATTAAAAAAAATGAGGAGTGGTCCCAAATAAATAAGCTTAAGCTTCACCTCAAATCCCTACAAAAGGAAGAACAATGTAATCCCAAAGCCAGAAGAAGACAGGAAATAATCAAGATCAGAACTGAAGTCAATGAAATCGAGAACAAAAAAACAATAAAAAGAATTGATGAAACAAAGAGCTGGTTCTTTGAAGAAATAAATAAAATTGACAGACCCCTAGCTAATTTAACTAACGGAAGGAGAGAATCAAAGCAAATCAATAAAATCAGCAATGAAAAAGGAGCAATCACCACTAACCCCACAGAGATCTAACAAATTATAAGAACCTATTTTGAAAAACTATTCTCCTCTAAATGAGATAATCTTGGTGACATGGACAAATTTCAAGACACATACAACATGCCCAAATTGATGCAGGACAATATGGAAATCCTAAACAGCCCAATAACAGGTACTAAAATCCATATAGTCATTAAAAGCCTTCCAAAGAAGAAAAGCCCAGGACCTGATAGATTCCCAGCTGAGTTTTATCACACCTATGAGGAGGACCTAACACCTCTCCTTATTTTTTTTATTTTTTAATTTTGAACAACCATACAAGTTTTTAACAAAATAATATAAAATGTGTATAGTTTCTGGATACTAGGTTTACCCCTCAGGAGTCCCCCCCCCAATTACCCACCCATATCCCTCCCTTCCCTTACCCACAATATCTCTAAAAATTTAAGTATTGGGCTGTATAACATAAAAATATGGAACGCTTCACGAATTTGTGTGTCATCCTTGCGCAGGGGCCATGCTAATCTTGCTAATCTTCTCTTTATCATTCCAATTTTAGTATATGTGCTGCCGAAGCGAGCACAACACCTCTCCTTACTAAACTGTTCGGAGAAATTGAAAAAGAAGGAACTCTCTCAAACACTTTTTATAAGGCAACCGTAACTTTGATATCCAAACCCAACATTGACACATCAAAAAAAAAAAAAAAAAGAAGAAGAGAAAAGAAAACTACAGACCAATATCCCTCATGAACATCGACACAAAATCTTTAATAAATTTCTCACAAACTGCATTCAAAAACACATGAAGAAGAAAATTCACCATGGTCAAGTGGGCTTCACTCCAGGGATACAAGGTTGGTTCAACATATGCAAATCAATAAATGTGATTCATTACTTAAACAGAATGAAGGACAAAAACTATATGATGCAGAAAAGGCCTTCATTAAATTCAGCACCCATTTATGCTCAAAACTCTAAAGAAGATACAGATCAAAGGAACTTAACTATGTAAAGGCCATATGTGACAAACCCTCAACTAGTATAATACTAAATGGAGAAAAGCTGAAAGCATTTCCACTAAACTCAGGAAAAAGACAAGGCTGTCTGTTCTCACCATTTTTATTCAATGTACTTCTTGAGACCCTAGCCGGAACAATCAAGCAAGAGAAGGAAATCAAAGGGATAAGAATAGGAAGAGAGGAACACAATGATCCTACTTCTGGAAGATCAAAAAAACTCCACCAGGGGGCTGGAGTGGTGGCTTGGTGGTTAAGGTGCTTGTGTGGCATGCACAAGTACATGGGTTCAAACCCCAGCACCCACGTACTGGGTTGGAACAAAGAAAGCTATGTAAAAAACTCAATAAAAATTGATTATCTTTGTTTCTCTCTCTCTCTCTTTCTCTCTCTCTCTCTCTCTCTCTCTCTCACACACACACACACACAATGTCCTTCTCTTTTTAAAATAAAACAAAATGAAACAAAAAACTCCACCAGAAAACTGCTTGAGCTTATAAATAAATTTAGAAAAGTGGCAGGCTACAAGATCAATATCCATATATCAATAGCTTTCCTATACACTAACAATAATAGGGTTGAAGAAGAAATCAGGAAACCAGTCCCATTCACAATATCCTCAAAAAGAATAAAATACTTGGGAATTAATCTAACAAGTGAAGTAAAAGACTTCTACAATGAAAATTATTGGACATAGAAGACAAAAATCAAAGAAGACCTGAGAAGATGGAAAGATGTTCCATGCTCTTGGTTAGGCAGAGTTAATATAATAAAAATGGCCATTCTCCCTAAAGCTCTATATAGATTCAATGCAATCCCCATCAAGATAACAATATAATTCTTTACAGATATAGAAAAAGCAATTCTCAAATTCATTTGGAACAACAAGAAACCCAGAATAGCCAAAACATTACTAAGCAAAAAAGACGATTCAGGTGGATTTGCAATACCAGATCTAAAACTATATTATAGAGCTGTTGTAACAAAAACAGCATGGTACTGGTATCAAAATAGGAATGAAGACCAATGGAATAGAATAGAAGACTCTGAGACAAACTCACAAATCTTTAAACATCTGATCTTTGACAAAGGGGTCCAAAATATAAAACGGAGGAGAGACAGCCTATTCAACAAATGGTGCTGCCACTGGACAAACTGGACAGCCACTCTCAGAAAGTTGAAATTAGATCTTTATCTGTCACCTTGCATAAAAATCAAGTCAAAATGGATCAAGGAACTAGGAATTAAACCAGGTACCATACAAGAAAGAAGAAAAGTTAGGACCAACACTCCAGCATTTGAGAGGGCAAATACTTTCTCAACAAGACTCCTAAAGTGAAAGAACTAAAGTAAAAAATCATTGAGTGGGATGCCATTAAACTAAAATGCTTCTGCACAGCTAAGGAATTGGTCAAAATTGTTAAGAAACAATCTACAGAAATGGAAATAATCATGGCCTGTGATTCTTCTGACAGAGGACTACTATCCAAAATTTACAAAGAACTCAGAAAACTTAATATTAAAACACAAATAATCCAATCAATAAATGGGCCAAAGAGCTAAATAGAAACTTCTCAACAGAGGAAATTGAGCTAGCCAATGAATACATGAGAAACTGCTCTAAAGCACCAGTAATCAGAGAAATGGAAATGAAAACTACATTAAGATATCACCTCATGCCAGTCAGATTGGCAAAAATGAAGAAAATAAACAATAACAGATGCTAGAAGGGTTGTGGGGAGATAGGAACACTAACACACTGTTGGTAGATCTGCAGACTGGTACAGCCACTCCGGAAAGCAGTGTGGAGAATCCTCAAAAAGTTAAGGATGGGCCTACCATATGATCCAGCTATCTTTTTTCTGGGTATTTTCCCAGAGGAGTTAGAATCAGCACATTATAGCCATTCATCAAAATTTACATCCATAGCAGCTCAATTTACAACTAAATTATGGAACCAACCAAGATGCCCCTCACTGGATGAATGGATCCAAAAACTGTGGTATAAATATACAATGGAATTCTACTTGGCAATTAGAAACAATAATATAGCAGCCTTTAAATGGATGGCTATGGAAGAAATCATGCTGAGCAAAGTAGCCAAACCCAGAGAGTCAAGGGCTGAATGTTTTCACTCATTTGTGGAGGCTGCAGCTAAACCCAGGCCTGTGTGAAAGGCAGTCAGCCTCAGGTATTAGACCCAGCAAATACGTAGCAACACATAATCTAGGACAACCATAGATATGAGAGTGGGGGAGGGAAAAGAATAGGATGGGATCTAGGGTGACAATCAACAATGTAGCTAACTCTTTACCCCTTGAGAATCCAATAATACTTATGCAATCATTTAATTCTGGAAAATTTGCAATCTAAGCATTTATATCACTTGTAGAGGCTAAATATAGAAGAGTCAAGAGATTGGGGTGTGGGTGATGTGGGTATAATTATGGTTTAATAACATATGTATCATATTGTTACTTTATATATATATTCATGATTGTACAATAACTCTACTCTTTAACAAAAATTTTTTAAAAAGGAAAAAAACATGCTATGTGCATCACATAGCATCAGAATCCACACTATGTCTTATTGTCCACTAATAGAAATGTTAAAATCAATTGTGGGTTCAGGTCATGACAGTCTGACTCCCTCCTTATTATGGGGCATTTTCTACCTTTTGATCTCTAAGTAATCTGTGAGTTGTTAATTTGATACCATGTAAATATTTATTTCCCCATTATGGTAGGCAGAATAATGTGAATGTACTTAGTATTGAACTGTACACCCAGAAGTGGTTAAAGTTTTAGATTTTATGTTATGGGCATTTTGCCACAGTGAAAATGCATTTTTAAGATGATTTACTAATACAGAATTGACTACCTTCTAAGAATAGTTCTAATGACTATACATAATATTTAGCTGGTAAATAATGCACTTCCCATTAAACCTGGCACATAAAATGTCTGATAAATGGTAGCTGCTGCTGTGCTTATGTTAATAATAATAGCATTAAAATTTTGCAGTGCTGGGCATGAAACTCAGGGCTTTATGTGTGCTAGGAAAGTGCTCTCCCACTGACCATAGTCCTAGTCCAATAATAACACATAAGGAAGAATTATTAATAATCTTTCTTAAACTACTCCCCCAAAATAGGAAAGGGAACACTTCCAAACTAATTTTATGAGGTTAGCACCTCCCTGATGCCAAAACAAGATGAAGATACCATATGATGAAAAAACTATATCAGAACACAGGAGTTCAAGACCATCCATGGGCAGCATGGTGAGACTCCATCTCAACGTAAAACAAACAAAACATCCAGGCCAATGTTGATGATGAACATAGACGCAAACTTCTCAATAAAATGTTAGTAAACTGAATTGAACGGCACATCGAAGGGACTATACACCAAGATTAAGGGGATTAAATAATCCTTGAGATGCGAGGATGGTTCAGAATATTCATTTTGATACTCAACATGATATAACACACTAACAAAATGAAAGGAAAAAATGCATGATCATTGTTTTAGTCCATTTATGCTGCTATAACAAAATTCCACAAGATTGGGTAATTTATAAAGAACAGCAATGTATTTGGTCACAGCTCTGGAGCCTGGAAAGTCCAAGATCAAGGTGCCAGCAGGCGTATCTAGGAGTTGGAGTGAGGGCCCAGTCTCTCTGTTTCCAATAAGTCATCTTGTTCCTGCATCTTCTGGAGAGGGTGAACATGGTCATCAGATGGTAGAAAGTTGAAGGCATAGCGACCTATGCTAGTTCCCTCCAGACCTTGTATAAAGTGCTGATTTAGTCATGAGAGCAGAGTGCTCATGACTTAATCTCTTCATAAGAGGCCCCACCTCTTAATACTTTGCTGAGGGAGACATTTTGAACACAGCAATAATCTCAATAGGTGCAGAAAAGAATCTGACGAAGTTAAGATCCATTCATGATGAAAACTCTCAACACAATAGGAGCCATGGGTGGGGAAATGGGAAGACATTGGTCAAAGTTTACAAAGTCTCAGTTGTGTGAATGAATACATTCTGGGGATTTAATTTACAGCATGGTGACTATAGTTCCTGATACTATATTGTACACTTGACATTTACTGAAAGTTAACCTCAAGTGTTTTTGTGGGCATACACAAAAATTGTAACCATGTGAGACGGTGGTTATGTTAATTAACTTGATTGTGACAATCATTTCACAATGCATATTGTGCCAAAATAACATGTTCCACACTTTAAATATATACAAATATATATGATTTTTGTTTGTTAAGTTCACCTCAACAAATCTGGAAAAAAAAAAGACTTGGTGTTCCTCCCTCTTCAATATGCAACGAGTCTGAGAAGTGGTTGCAAGTCTTTTGGGGAAAGAGGATGATACGAGTTGTGTGTGCTTGGCTGTGGCATTGTAGGGCCCTTCCTCATCAATGGACTCTGGATCTGAGACCTGACTGAGTCTCCAAATGGCAATGGATTATGATTTTCCACTGTGGCAACTGATCATCAGTTTTCTGCTTCCACACTCTTGGTATTTTTTGCTTTCTAAGTCAACACTCTGGTTGGCTCCCATCTATCTCATGTCCGGAAACATGACATATTAGCCATCACCACAGGTCCCTGCAGGTCAAGGTTTCTGGTTACCATTCTCTTTTTGTTTCATCTGACATTTAAATGCCACGCTGTCTTGTAGTTCAGAATTCTATCTTCCCGTTGATACTAGGTAGGCTAGTTCTATCGCTGATCTTTACCATCAGCTTGGCTCCCAGAGGAAAGCCACCACTGAGTTTCTTATAGTGCATTTTTTAAAAGACTGTGTAGGGGGATCAATTTTATTTATTGTTCATCTGGTTTTTTCCCCCCAACACTTAGTTCTGTATATGCTACTGGGGTTTGAACCCAGGTCCTCGTGCATGCCAGGCAAACACTCTACTGCTGAGCCACTGCTTCATCCCTCATAGTGCATTCTTTATACCACAGTGCACATCTGTTTAGCAAAGTGGGTGTCCCCAGCTCTCTCTCAAGGGAATTGGCGACTGTTTGGTCTGATGTTATCAATGCATTCCAGCACGTCCACCTTTCTGAGACTCTAGATCTCTTCCATAACACTCTGCCAAGGAATTTATGGCATTCCTACCTAATTTAATCTAGGTCATTGTGATTTTCAAGCTTTAAAGAACCATTTTAGCAATGTATTAGGACTGGCTTCGAGCATCCTTGTCAGGATATGAAATCTTAAGTCTTAGGTACATCCATGTCAAGAAACTGTCTGCTATCTTGCCTTATATTCTCCCTTCACTGAGGTCCCTTAAGATACTCTTCATCAATAAACTTCCAGTGCTTCCTGGTAAATATTAGTTCTTGCTGTTAATCATCTGATGGTGATTAATCTCTTAGCTTCCATTTAAGAGACTGCTCTTCCTCGTCAAGCCAAGCTGAGAGGAGACCATATATTTTGGTAAACATAATGTGGGTGGAAGGGGTGTGGCATGGTGAGCAGTAGCAGGAGGACAACCATTATCTTAAAGACATTTGCCTTAGGCTAGGACCATCCACTGGTCTTGTGGCAAAGGGGACTTCTCTGTAAAGGGAAGGGAGACACTCATACCACCTGTGGGACTTTGGGGGATGATTGGCTCTAAGATTCTTGAGCCTGAATCCCAAGTCTCAGGGTCCAGCTTTCATTCCAAATTTCTGGGACTGTGGATTCAGCATCTTTTGTAACTCGGTCATGCTTACAATCACACCTTGACCTTTGAATTTTGGCACAGTCTGCCTTCCAGAAGCAAGCGAGATGAATGTTTCTTTAAATTGAGCCACAGAGACCTTCTAGGTCCTGAGCTGATAGTATACTTACCTGAATCTGACAGATTCTTTCCTCAAGGCTTCTGTGACAGATCACTCCAAAATTCTTATAATTATCAGTCCCTCCGTGCCTTTCAAGTGCTGAAGTGCTGTGCTACCACCTGGCCTTAGGGACTTCTTCCACTTGTGGATCTGCCCCGTGTGTCACAGGTGAGAGTCTTGTAATTGTGATGTTGTAAATCATACCACTTGCCACCAGAATTGCTGTCTGGCTGGTTAGTAACTTAATTTTAGAATCCCCCTGAGGTCTCCTTTCCAGGGTCATATCTGTACCAGTTGCTCAATTTCTATTTTCCCCAAACAGATTCTGAGAATGGGCATAAGTCATTTATTTGGGAGGTGATTCTAGGCAGCATAGTGAGGGACTGGGGGAATGGAGAGGAGCTGATAAAGGGCTTGATAATGACTAGGTTACCTCTGAGGTCCCCTGGAGCTCAGACCTAGGGGCCTCTGAGAAGTTGCACGGATTGTCCTGCAGAGGGCTGTCTATCTACCACCATCTTGCTTGCTGGTTGAGGGCTGCTTCTGGGACCATACCTCCTAGCACTCCTGGCCTGCCCTGTACATGGCTGAGCAGAACCCAATACTAGAGAGAGTTCTTAGGCAAAGATGTAAGAAGTTGCTGGCATGTTGACAAACTATGTAGGTGACCTTTGGGGTAGGTCAAGGGGTCGTGGGTTCCAGGCAGCCAATACCTCCCTTCCGATCACTGCAGCCTCTTCACTGGTGTCTCCCAGGGTTCCACACTGACAGTGCCACCGCGTGTTTTAAAATCTAGCGATTCTCATACACCGGTCACCTTTACCCGAGGACCAGAGAAACGCCAGACTTTGTATAAAGATTTTCCGCTGCATTAAAGCATTTTATCTTTTTAGAGTCTCATGATATTCATTCTACTGAGGAAACTAAGCAAGCCTTAAGGAGTCTTGGAAGGCTTGGATTGGCACAGGGCACCTACATAGTCATGCCACGGGTGCTCCTCCACATCTTGTTTTTGTCCCAGCCACTCTACCCTACAAACCCATCTTCCTCAAACATATCCACCTCCACACCTCCATGCCTCTGTGTGCACTTAGAATGCTTTCCTTTTCTGCATCTCCAAGTTCTTCAGGACTCAGCTCAGGCTACACTTCCTCAGGAGCAGTCTGGGAAAGTCTCTAGACAGAGCTGCCAGTTTCTGTCAGAGCACAGTTTCTGTGCTCTCTGTGGGAACCCTCACATCTTGTGCCCCTGCCAGGAGCCTGAACAAGTGCTCATCTGGCGTTTGCCTGGTGAATGAGGACTGGCTCTTCCATTTTGGTCTTTACCCTTTGCTAGCTTGAGCTGTTTTTTTTAAGGGGTGGATCAATTTTATTTTTTTTCATCTGGCCCTTGTTTCCCCAACACTTAGTTGTATATGTGGTGCTAGAATTTGAACCCAGCTCCTCACACATGCCAGGTGAGCGCTTCAACTGCTGAGCCACCATTCCAGCCCAGCTTGAGCTGTTTCTGACTTTCTAATATTCCTAAGATTCTCAGGACCAAGATATAGGCTTCCAGGGGCAGCAATCTTTGTTTTCTTGAAAGTTGTGCTCTCAGGATTGGAAGAATCAGGAGGCTAGAAAACACGGTGACCCTTATACTACTGCACCCCAGCACCAACCCTGGGCCTGGCCTAGAGTGGCGCTGGACACACACAGGTAAATCTATGTCCCTTATTTGCAGTGCTGGGGATTGAACCCAGGTCCTTGCTCATTCCAGCCAGCACTCTACAGTGAGTTACATCCCCAGCCCAACAGCTGAATAAGTGAATGAATAATCAGTATTCTTCATGATGTTTTCATTCATTGTGCTGCGTTCTGTGGGGAGATGAAGAAGGTGACTGGCCCTGTTTTGGAATTGGTTTTGTCTAGAGGCCTGTGCTGAGACTAGGCTCCTGTGCAAAATCTTATAAGAGGTGATTCAGGAAGCACTCCCCTGCAACAGAAGGGGGGCAGGGCAGAGTGAGCCAAGGAGGGCACGTTACTGAAGGGAGGTACCAATGCCCATGGCCAGAGTGTCACCTTGTTGGGGAATTTGGGGATTCATCCCACACCAGGCCATGGTTGAGGGCTGGCGTGTGGGTGAGGAAAATGGTCTCCTGTCGTCAGAGGAAGGCTTCACATAGAGCACGGCAGACGCTGGCTGGCATGTTGGGCAGATATGCTTGGGAATGGTAAGAACACGGGGTTGCAGGAGGGATATGGACAGTGTCGTCTGGTGAGTGACAGTCACAAGCATGTCATTACTGTATAGCTAGGCTCCGGATGGAAATTCCTGCAGGGAATAGCAGATAATGTAAAGGAGAGCAGTGCTGGGGTAGAGAGCAGGTGCCTGGTGAAATGTCACACATCCTCTCTCCTCTGCCACCTCCTCCTGCTGGGATAGAGAGTTTCTACTAGTTTTTAGGAGTTTGGGAGTTTTCCTTGATACTTGCCTGTTGCAGTTGTTCAACCCTTGAGGAACAGTTGTGCTAAGTGAAGAGTAAAGCCCTGTGTAAATGGGATTGAGAGGCTGCTTCTCACCTCCAGCCACCATGTGGGACTCTGAGATGCAGGATGATGTGGGACCAGATCTGATTTTTAAAAAGGGGAGTGGTAATCCAAATATTTATATGAAATGAAATCTCCTGATTTTAAATGTGCTGTGTTGAATAATAGTGTTCCTTCAAAGTTCATATTCGTCCAAGACCTCAGAGATGTGACCTTATTTGGAACTAAATTCTTTGAAGATGTAAGATGGGATCATGGGGTTAGAGTGGGTCCTAGTTCAATGATTGGTGTTTTCATAAGAGAAAACAGGGACAGGGACATAAAAAAAAGATCCATGAAGACAGGCAGAGATTGGAGCTATCACAAGCCAAGGAAAGCTGAAGGAAGGGTGATTCTTCCCTAGAGCCTTGTTACACCTTGATCTCAGACTTCTAGCCTCCAAAACTTCAAAGAATAAACTTCTGTTGTTTTTGTTTATTCAGGGCTGAGGACCGAACTCGGGGCCTTGCGTATGTTAGGCAAGTGCTCTGCCACTGAGCTAAATCCCCAACCCCTAAACTTCTGTTGTGTTTAGCCAAAGTCACGGTACTTTGTTGCAGCAACTCCAGAAAACTAATGCAATTGGCAGAGAATTATTTTTAAATGCTGTGCAGGAAAAACACAGCTCATCGGTAGGCTGATATTGGTCCCCATTTGTGGGTTCACAACCTTGATGTGGGGACCTGCTGTATGCAGCAGGTAGGGGGAGCTTCAAAGAGGAAGCCCCTGACTGTCTGGGGCAAGCAGGGAAGACCTCACAGGTGGAGGAATGCATCACTGATGAGAGGAAGGTGGACCCCAAGTTCCCCAAGTTTTTTTTTTTTTGAGAGAGGGACAGTGAGAGAGAGAAAGAGAGAATATTTTTTATTTAGTTTTTCATTTGGCTTTCATTGCTGAGGTTTTAACCCCGAGTCCTCCTAGTGCGTGCAAGGCAACACTGAGCCAGCATTCCAGCCCCCACCCCCACCCCAGGTAAGAGAGAAGTCCTGGGTCACACTGATGATTCAGGCAGTTCAACCTGCCCCACAGTCTCCCATCCCTCTCCACACATACTCTGGTCCCCTCTCCCCTGGCTTCCTCCCTTACCCCACTCCTCTGAAACAAAGCGTCCCATCACCTCAAGTTCTCACCCTCTCTGAAGAAGCTTTGTGAATTTCCCAAACAAGCAGCAAAATGAAACCTGTTTCCCAAAGCCTGCCCTGTAGCAGCCTGTAGGGTGTTGACCCTCGCTCCTTCCAGTACCTTCCCAGCTCCTTCGATGCCAGTGTCCGGGGTCTTCCTCCTTCCTCTCCAGCTCCCTCTCCACAGAGGAGCTACCTACGGACACCTCCAGAGATCTGTCACCAGCCAAGACACCTCTTCTGAGTACAGACCTATAGGCTAACTGGCTCCTCTCCGTTTCCACCTGCGTGTCCCCAGTGAACAACCCCAACTCAAAATTCAGACACTGAGCAGACTTCCTACTCCCCACCTAGGACATTGCCTCTCCACCTTGTTCAGTCAAGCCTGAATCATCAGTGTGATACAGGACTTCTCTCTCACCTCCGCTGCCAAGCTTCCTGTCAACTCTCCTCTTCAAAATACCCTGGGGTCCACTTCCTATGTCATCGGTGTCAGGGGACACTTAGGTCAGGGGACTACCTTCCTCCACCCCACTTCCTCTATGAAGTCTTCCCTGCTTGCCCCAGGCAGCCAGGGGCTTCCTCTTCTTTTCACATTGTCCCAGGCATACCTTCTTCCTGAATGTGTTGGGGGGACATGGGACTTTGTTCCTTTCCGTTGTTGGCTGAAAAGGCCAACCTGTATTGGGGTGTGTGCACCCCCATTGGGGCCTCCAATGTTGCAAAGCAGGGCAGCAGATCTGATTTGAGGCTGCAGATCTGACTACGTGTCTGCCCTGTCTAAGGAACCGGAACACCATTCAGCTTTTACTCCATGACATAACCAAGGAGAGAAATACTGTTCATCATTCTTTTATGGACATTAACATGACCCTCTGCTTGGAGCATCCTATCTCAGCCTGGCCCTTTGCCTCCATCCCCTCATCTCATCTTCCCACTCTGCTCTGTTGAAGAAGAAAGGATCACTGTTATCCCCATCTTGCAGGTTTGGTTGGAGCAGGGGAGGGAGGTTATGTACCTGACCCAGGGTGGCCAGCTGCCATCAGAGGCCAGGCTTTTGGTCACCTGGAGAAGCTCCCTGCCATGCCAGTGTGCTGTCTCTCCTGGTGCCATATGTTGAATGTGTCATTATCCAGATGTTTGTCCCTGATGATAGGATGAAAATTGGAGGCATGGGCCACCAACAGACCAAGATTCACCTGCCTGTGTCCCTGATCGAGATGGTGAGTACATCTAACACTGATAACTTCTCACCACCACCCGCTGTGTCCTTTCATTCCAATCATTAAGCCGCCTGGGAGCAAACAGTGGCACCGATACACTGCTGGGACCCCAGCCCAGCGCTGCGTTCAGACTGCAATCAGCAAGGAAGTGCAGAACCAAGCTTTGGCATTTGTGACTTTTCTGCCCCTGCTGAGGCACAGGGTGTGGTGGAAAGAGGGTAAAAGCCACCTGATTTTGACTCCTGGCTGTGGTATTTCCTAGTTGTAGATCCGGGCCCTAAGTCATGCAGTCTTTGTGGGCCTCAGTTTCTCTGTCTGTGACGTGGGGGATATTTTTTTAGCAGCACCCCACACTCCTGGAACCCAAGGGCCCTCTTCCATGTGGTGAGGATTCAACAGCAATAGCACCGCCGCCACCATCAGTTGCCAACATTTCCCGAGTGTCTACTCCATGCCGAGAGAAGTTCTAGCAGTTTAGTGATGTCACCTCATTTCATCCTCACAACGACGCTGTCGGGGAGGTAAGGAAAGCGCGGCACAGAGACGTCGGCCCGGGCAGGGAACATCCACCGCTCCTCTGTGAGCTACAGCTGACAGCTTCCTCCCCTCGGAAATGAGCCTGCAGTGGAATATTGCAAAGCGAGGTGCCGCACCTCGCACGCGAGGGATCGCTGTCCCGCTCGCGGTGCTTCCGCGCTTCGTCACTGTTCCTCCCACCGCCTTCATGTTTCTGCGTGGCCTATTTTTGCGTATTTCCCCACCCCCCTCCAGCCACTCTCTCCCAGCCTCCTACTCTGCCCCAGCCCCAAGGTTTCTCCGCCTGTCCTCTGCTGCCCCTGTGTGGCCCGAGGGGGAAAGGCCGTTCCCCCGGGTCGCACCCCTCCTCTGGCCGCGCGCCGGGAGAGCTGGGGATGCAGGTGCAGGTCGCCCCTGGACCCATCCGCCGGGCGGAATGGGTGTGGCAGCGATCCTTCGTCTTGCCGGGCCCCTGGATTTACTTTGACCCTGTTCTTGGTGTGGGGGGAAGAGGCCGGGCCGTGGCCTCGGTTCTTCTTCGTGAACCCCGGGAGCAGCTGGGCGCCGTGTGGAGCGTCTGTCTCTAAGGAGGGCTTTGCCTGGGCGCGCGAGCGCCCCCTGCGCCTCTTGGTGAAATTTGAATTCTGGAGCTATAGTGGCCTTCAAGCCTGAAGAGAGACCCTAAGATCTAATTCCTCCCAAAGCGGTGGTTCAGCTTTTTAACACTTGCTGTTGTGACTAAGCTTTAAAACACGTTCGCACAGGAGTTTATTTACCGTCAGGGCACATTGCCAATGAAAGACAGAAGTGGGATTTGAACCAAGGCATCTTCAAGTATTTTTCTTACATTATCCAGCCTAGATTCAAAGCTTTTATCCTCCCTTTAGAAACCTGATTATTCCTAAATTGTTTTATATGGTCTTGTTATTTAACTCTTTATGTGCTTAAGTATATTTTAAAATTGCACCAGCAATGCATGGTCACTGTGGACAGATCAGAAAGAACAGCAAAGAACTTCAATTAATGATGGCTGGTTCCACACCTGGGTGTTATACCCGAAACCACTGAAATGACAGCAGAGAATTTATTAAAATATTCAAATCTGCAAGGACAAAGAGAACCGCAAAGAAGCATGTTGCAGCAGTACTAATTTTTTCTCTGCTTACTGAGGTATAATTGGCAAATAAAAATTGTATATATTTAAGGTTTACAATGTGATGTTTTGATACATGTATGTGTTGTGAAACGATTACTGAAGTCAAACTAATCCACATATCCATCCCTTCACATACTTACCTTTTTAATGTGGTGGGAATACATAAGATGTACTGTTAGCAATTAGAGCCGGGAGTGATGGGTGATTCAACTAATCTCAGAAAGCTTAATTTGACATACCCAAAGGTCTATTCAAGAAACTGGATTTACACTGGGAAACTGCAAAGGCTCAGATGCTTGTAGAAGCAGGTTATGCTGGAAGCAGAAAGCAGTTGGACTCCCCCATTCTTTCCCTGTATAGGCAGGTGACGACCTCCCCAGCTTGGGCAAAAGATCAGAGGTTTATTTAGAGAGGGTAAAACAGAGGGTCTGTGGCCTGGTAGGAGGGAGGCCCTTGAGAGTGGGAGTTCTGTGCTACAAACAGGAGCTCAAGAGGATGTTTACCTTCTGAATGTCTAGCATGACACCCATTTCCTTGCCTTATTGGGCTCCTAGCACCTAGTGACCAGGCAGGAAACTGTGCAATGATGCTGGCTGGGTGGGGATCATCCTCCTGTCACCCCAGGAGGCCCACTGTCATTTAGCCAGAATGCACACAGCTTCCAATCAGCACTTTTTTTTTTGTACTAGGAATTGAACCCAGAGGCACTTCACTGAGCTACATCCCCAGCCCTCCATTTATTTTTTTAAAGAGAGAAGGACAGTGAGAGAGAGAGAGAGAGAGAGAATATCAATTTTTTTCAGAGAGATTTTATTTTATTATGTTACTTAAAATAATGATTTAAATCATGCATAAAAATATTAAGATATGATGATTGTGTGATAAATGTGTTTTCGTTAATCTATTTTTCTTTAGTTTTTCACATGGCTTTCGTTGCTCTGATACTTAGTTGTGTACATGGGTGCTGGGGTTTGAACCTGTGTACTCGTGCATGCCGGGCAAGCGCCGTAACCACCAAGCCATTGCTCCAGCCCTCCCTTTTTTTTTTAATAAAGAGAAAGAGAGGGAGAGAGTGAGAGAGACACAGAGAAAAAATTTTATTTATTTATTCATCTGGCCTTTGTTTCTCCCACACTTAGTTGTGTATATAGTGCTGGGGTTTGAACCCGGGTCCTCGCACATGAAGGGCAAGTGCTCTGCTGCTGAGCCCTGCTCCAGCCCCTGTAGCTCAATTTTATTTTTTATTTTTATTAGTGCATGATAGTTGTACATAATGGTGAGATTAGTTGTCATATATTCCTAGATGCACACAATTCAGCAATAAAATTTGTTCAACCCCCCTGCACCTCTCTACCTCCTGCCTCCTGTCCCCTGATCCCTTGCGTTTCTTCCTGGTCCTATATTTTTCTTAAAAAACCCAAATACAATGACATAATTCTTATACCTATGAAGAACATTATATATATATATATGTATGACTATAGAATATACAGCAACATGCTTATAAATGCTTGGAATGTACGTTGTTTTATCTCAGTTCCAACATTTCCCCTTCTCCTCCCTTCCTATCATCTCTTGTTATTCTTTGATATATTTGACAGTAGGATTAAACATTTGCGTTTTTTGTACAGGCATGCAGTATAGCTTGTTCAAATGTCTTATGCAGTGTCTTGCAACTGTATCTTACAAATATTAACATATTACATTTTTGTTCTCTGGATCTAATATGTGAATTTGTCTACCTTTCTCCCAAGCCTGGGTTTAGCTCCAGCCTCCACAAATGAGGGAGAACATTCAGCCCTTGACTCTCTGGGTTTGGCTAACTTTGCTCAGCATGATTTCTTCCATTACCATCCATTTACCTTCAATGGATGCAATATCATTGCTCTGCTCTGTTCATGGTGGCCCGGAAGTGGAGAGAGAGGGGAAGGGACTATAAGGAAGATGCGTCCTTTGAGGGCACAACCTTAGTGACCCACATCCTTCAGCCAGGCCTCACCTGCCTACGGTTTCCACCCATTCAAACTAGAAGGGACTGATTGGTCAAAGCTCTCGTAATCCAGTAATTATACCTCTGAATATTCCTGCATTAACACAGGAACTTTTGGGGAACACTTTTTATCTAAACTATATCATTTTTAGTCAGAAGCAGTTCCTCTATCTTTCTTTACCTTCAGGTCTTTCTTTACCTTTTCCGAGTACAGGCTGGAGCGAGGACTGGAGCGGTGGCTGGGCAGTTACAGCACTTGCCTTGCATGTGCAAGTGCAAAGGTCCAGACCCCAGCACCACGTACACAGCAAAGTGTCAGAGCAACAAAAGCCACATGAAAAATCGAATAAAAATTGATTCTATTTGTCTCTGTCCCTCTCTCACTGTCCCTCTATCTTAAAAAAATAAAAAAGAGTACAGGATAGGTATTTTACAGGATGTCCCTCAGTTTGAGTTTGTCTCATTTTTCCTAACAGTTGCATTTAGTTTACACCCCCTCAGTGGGAAGATGACAGAAGTAATGCTGTGTTCTCAGTGCGTCCTGTCAGGAGGCACCTGGTCTCTATTTACACCATTTCCAGTGATGTTAACGTCAATCACACATTTAAGGATGCAAGGAAGTGTCCACTAGCTTTCTCTAATGTAAAGTTATTATTTTTCATTTTGTAATAAAGTATAACTCACTTGTTTTATCATCATTCATGATTTTACTTGAATCAATTATTATCAAGATATTATGTTGTGTAATTTTCTAATTCCACCATTCCTTCTATGTCCATGAGTTGGTTTCCTGTTATAAAAAAGAACTTTCCCTTCTTACCATATATTTATTTATTAAGTTATATACCACATATTTATTTATTAAGTTATATCAATGGGACTCATGGATTTTATTTCAATCAGTGAGTTGTAGTCTGTTAGTATTGATATATATTTGTATGCTCAAATTGTTCTAGGTTTGTCCACTGGGAGTTCCTTCAAGCTGGCTCTTGTGTCTTTTGGTATGTTTCCAGCAACTTTTGAGAACTTCCCATTGCAAAAAAATGTTCTGGGCTCATCTAATATTTTCTTTGCCTCAGTCCAGGAAAAAAGAATTTGTTCAAGGAAACTTGATTTTTTAGTGATGGCTCATAAAGACATCAGAAGATAACCAGCTAAGGAGAGCTTCCAGCAGATGGAGAAAAAGCATAGCAAACCACAAACCAACCAACCAACTAAAGGAACAGACAAAAGCTCCTGAGCAGAAGCAGATAATAAGCAGGGAGGTAAAAGCTTTGAAAGATGTCTGATGCACTATCAATATTTTTGGAGATTCAAGAGAAGCAGTTTCATTCATTAAAAAGAAACAAGATGTCATAAAAAGAAATGTTCAGGAGGAAAAAAAAAACCTCATGGGTGCTAAATATGTGAGTATGTGCTAGTCAGCTTTCTGTCACTGAAACAAAACATCTGAGATAACCAATTTATAAAGAGAGAAGGTTTATTTTGGCTCAAAGGTGTGGAGGTTTCTGTCCATAATCAATTGGCTCAGTAGCTTTGGGCCTGTGGCGAGGCAGGGCATCATGGCAGGAGCACGTGCTCACCTCATGGCTAGGAATCGAAAAAGAAGCAGAAGAAGGGGCTTGAGTCCCACAGTCCCTTTCAAAGCCATGCTCCCAAAGATCTTAAGACCCCCCCCCCCTAGGCTTTACCTCTTAAAACTCCCACCACCTGCCATTAGTGCCAAACTGGGTACCAAGCCTTTAACCATAGGCTGTGGGGGACATTTCAGATCCAAACCATAGCAGAGAGCATACGTGAAAACTCAGTTGTGTGATTATGGAATAGAGCTGAGGAAATATCCAGAAAGGTGAAGTGAAGAGACAGAAATGGAAAATAAACAAACAAAAGTAAACAAATTAGAAGTCCAAATTCTGAAAAGTAAGGGTTCCAGAAAAAGATACCAGAGAAAATGAAGATGAGGTCCCAGGAAGAGGGGGCTGAGTGTTGACAGACATGGGTAAGCCAGGCCTTGCATGGAAGGAGGAAGGAGAGAGCCCCTGCTATTTTTTTTTCTATTTGAAAGGTTATTAGGCAGTGGTGTGATGGTAAATTTTTAAAAACCAAAAATGCATGCATGAAACTTTAACTTTTTTTTTAAAAAGAGGGGAGGGACAGAGAGAAAGAGAGGGAAAGATAGAATCAACTAATTATTTTTCCATCTGGTCTTTGTTGCTCTGACACTTGGTTGTGTATGTCGTGCTGGGGTTTGAACCCTCGTCCTCAGGTGTGCCAGGCAAGTGTTCCAACCACTGAGCCACCACTCCAGCCTGCAACTTTAGCTTTGTTATTAAGTTTACTGATATGAGTATCACCAAATTTATAATAATAAAACACACTATATTTATTTATTGTAAATCTGTAAAACCAATTGATTCTCACAGCTTTTTGTCAGACTCCTCTGTGGCTAACTGATGGTCGTGATTCAACTGCAATTTGACAATGGACTACCTGAGTCTGCTCTTTTTCCAATAAATTTATTGTTATTAAAGCTGATATGAGATTTACTGTACAACTTTCTCAAACTTCAACTTGTAGATGTTAAATTTAAGCCTCTTTCACCTTTAGCTTGACAAATTTTGGCATTTCATGTTTGTCAATGATGTGAGTGAACTTTTTGGTGCGTTAGACAATGGTTTTTCAAGTGCTTGAAAAAAATTTCCTTAAAATTTTGTGTGAGTCTTGATGTAACAGCTATCAATCTGATGTTAATGATCTATATTATTAACATTTTCCCATCTCTTTTTAATTTCTAGACCAGAGGCCAGCAAACTGTTTCTGTAAAGAGCCATATACTGATTATTTTAGGCTTTGAGAGCCTCACATGATCTCTTTTGCATAGTCTCCTTTGTATATTTTTTACAGCATTTAAAAGATGTAAAAATCTTTCTTAGCTCAACATATAAAATAGCACTTAGTTGGAATTTTGCTATCTAATTAAAAAGACAATGACTCAAGCCTGAATTCATAGCATTTGCCAATTTCTGTGGTGTAAATACTCTTACCGTGGTTGATTTCAAGCTATTTAATGTGATGTCCTTGAATACAGAGTCAGGGACACAAGTGCATAGCACACCATTATATATATGCCCCATACAAATGGAGTAGGCCTAAATAATCTCAAGATCATAAGGGGTAGTAAAATGTAATAAAATAAATAGGAAGTAATAAATTTTGTTTTTTTTTAATTTGTTGAATATGGACTTACAATTGAGGAGGAATCATTATCAAACAATCAAGAACAAATGTATATTCACATAGTTAGCCAAAGCTGATGCCATTCCATGGTTTCCCCCTTGGGTTCCCCATGGTTCTATGTTTCCCCCAATTAAACCCCTGTGTTAAATGGACTTCTCATGGAGGTTGGAAACCTCCCTCTGAGTTGATTCCCCCATACTCCCTCCCTCCAGTCTCCTTGATATCCTTCCTATTCCCTCTCCACTCCCTGCCCCACTCCCTATGTCTCCAGGTATCCTAGGCAAGGTTCCCCCTGTTTGTGTAAAAATTCATACATGTTGAGGTTATTATTAGCTTAGCCATCTATCATACT
>PVKS010026705.1:0-28346 GCA_004027875.1 Aplodontia rufa
ATGAGAATGTATGAATATGTAATAACAAATCCCCCCATCATGTAAGACTAAGTTGCACCAATAATAAAAGAAATGTTGATAATTATCCCCAAAGCACAAACTCTCTTCTGGTAACATCTTCACAGGAAGTTCTGAGGTCAGACGGTCTAAGTCATTTAAATACTGTCTTCAATATCATTGGCATTCCTATACAAATTTTGGAATCAATTTGTAAATTTCTATTAAACATCCTCCTGGGGCTTTGATTTGGATCTTCAGACCAATTTGGGGAGATATAAAATCTGAACAATATTGAATCTTCCACTTCTTGGTAATGGCATTCTTTCAATGGATTTGGATCTTCATTAGTTTCTTTAAAATATTTATTTTCATTTAAAATTCATGTGACTGTTTTTGAGGAAAATATGTTGCCAGAGGTAAAACAGTGAAAAATGTTCAATTCTTTAGCATTATCAGGGTCATAAAATGCTATATCGACTTTCTAGTGTTCCAGTAGTTTTGTACTCCAAGTTAAATGTAACTTTTCATCTTTATATATTAAAACATGATGTGTTATTCATATTGAAAGACTTGTTTTCTGTACCTTTTTATATGTACTTTGTATACTTTTTTAATCCCAAGAAAAACTTATTTTTTAATTAAGATCTACATAAAAAATACCTGAGAAAGCATGCACTGAAATTCATTGTTCCAGCTATTTTTTGTGGTTTATTTATAAAAGAATATTTGACATCATTTTTAACTTAAATTTTAATAATCTAGATTGTCTTGTGTGTTAAAGACCATTCATGTACCATAATTATGAATGATAAAATTAATAATCATAGCTTAGTTGGAATCAAATCAAATCAGTTTTTACCTTATTTTCATTAACTGAATCACACAAATGTAGAGCTTTAATATAAGACCTATACAACTATTTGGAGACCATATATTAATATATGCATTTATGAATATATTACATTACACTGGTATGTTCACTCTATAAATATCAAGATAGAGATTCGAATGTCATATTTGAATTATCATGAAATCTACTCTTTTATTCTCCTGTCCCAATTAGAATCCATTCACACACATAATGTATACATTGCAAATAAAACACATATTTCTCTCATATATGCACACATATGTATCTCATGATATAATAAATAGCACACGCATATCTTATATGTGTATATTAGACTCTTTTAAAAACGATAACAGGATAAGACGACTTCCCCTTGCTTTAGTGCATTGGTTACACTACTTTCTACAAGGCATTTACAGGTCCTTGTGTGTCCAAAACACCTGTGGGTTTGCTTGCACATGGCTGATTTGAGCTCAGTTCTGCAAATCACTTCTGTAACACTGCTCATTGAGAAGAGTATGTTCATCCCTGGTATCTGTCACCCTAGGACACTCATTAACTGTCAAACAATTCCTAGAGTTGTTTTAAAAGGACTTTATAAAAATAAAACAGACTTCTTTTTATTTTGGCAAGCAGATGAAAGCATGCCTTATAATTACAGTTTCTGAGTTTACCTTATTATCTACGTCATGATGATGATGTTTCTAAATTGAGGGTTGATGGGACAGCCTGCGTCCTTAATATTCACAGAGAACAGAGATGCACATATCCACACGGCCAACACTGATGTTTAGATCAGACCCATAATAGCCATGCACTTCTGAATGGATGGGTTTAATCCCTGGATTAATTCAATTCCTTACATGTTCTAATTTTATCCCAATTATGCTTGTTGGGTTGAGACAAAAATATCTCTATCTTTACAACAGAAAGAATACATTAAAACACAAAAGTCTCCCGATTGTTCTGGTTACATTTATTTTTACATATGTGCTCAGGAAAGGAAAGCAGAGAAGTACCTCGCTTCACCCCAGTCCTCTCTCACCCTCTGGTCTTCTCATTAGAAACTTATTACCGGTGTCACACTAGGTGATAGAAACTCCTGATGGCAAATTCGGTCAAGGTCAGGGATCTCACTTTTGTTTCTGCCTCTCAGTGTCCCTGACTGCTGTGCTCCTGTTGCTTCTGAATTCAAACATTTCCTGTTTATCCCTGGGCTGGGAGACCGATCTCATGCAGGTGAACATTGACATCCGCGGGTGGGGAAAGCCAGGAGATGATACTACTGCCTTCCAAAGTCTTTGCAGAAATATGAATAATGTAACTGGAAAAGAAACCAGGCAGCTGCCAGTCAGCTTGGTTACTGTGTATCATTGTGGGGGAAGCAGGTGTCAAGGATCGCAATGATATCTATGTTGAATCTGTATGAAATCAGCTCTGTGCAACATCCTATGGTGTTACGTAGGTTTCTCCCGGGTTTAATTTACGTAAAAGCACCAACCTCAGTAAGAGAATAAAAATTACATCATTTCAAATATCAAATGCCTGGACAGAAGAGTTTTGACAGTGGTTGAAAAGTCAGCGAATTATATTTCTCTCGTTCCATCTACGAGTGCATTAGCCAGGCAGCATCACCAAATACTTCGAAGCATTCACTCTTCTACTGTTCTGGATACGTGAAACAAATAAGAATTCACCCGATTCAAAACCCATTTCCAGCATCAACATAAAGAAATCCATAGTTTATTAGGGTAATTGACGACCCATGGCTAAAGTAAGTACAGTAGCTCCCCCTTGTGCACGGGGGACACATTCTACAATCCCCAGTGGGTGACCTAACCTACAAAATCTAACCCTTCCCTGCAGTGCCTTGTCCACCTTAACTAAATACTTGCCCCTTGCAAGGCCTGAACTTTGTAAATCTGAGATGTGACAGCAATACTCGCATGCAATAATTCTTGCTTCTTCATAATTTCATGAACAGACTGGTTTGCATTATAGGTCTTTGCAACCTTTGCATATCACTTCTTTTCTTTCCTTGGTGAGAACTTCCACCTTGACACTGGAAGGGAGCATCTTTGGCTACTCTGTGGCCTGAGTCACCAGAATCACAGTTCTTGTGCTTTAGGGACATTATTATATCAAATAAGAGATAATTGAACACGAGCATGTGCTACCTCAGCAGAAGATCTTATGACTGCGATGGCTTCTAGTAGGTGGGAAGCTTCCCAGTGTGGATATGCTGGACAAAGAGGTGATTCATGTCCCGGGAGGGCTGGTGTGACTTTTCACCGTGCAACTCAGAACGGCACGTAACTTACAACATATTTATTGTTTAAATACGGAAACTTTCACCTAATATTTTTTGGCTATGGTTGACCACAGGTAACTGAAACCACAGAAGGTGAACCTGCAGTTCAGCCAGGAACGCCATTCCAGGACCTATGACAGTAGGAAACTTCCAGAAACAATTGCCATGCCAGAATGATTCCACACAAGCGCAGGGTAGACAAATTCTACCAAATGCTCTACAGGGTAAGATTTTGAAAGTATTAGTGCCCAGTGAACTTCTACCGTGATGCAAACTTTTCAGCTCAGTACCTGTGACATCATAGCAATGAATATATGAGGTCAGATGCTGACCTGTGCTTCGCAGATTCATTTAATGAGGCTCAAAATGCTTAAGTGGTGGGATGAATAATGGCCATCAAAGGTAACACGACTTAATCCCCTGAACCTATAAATATGACTTTATAAAGAAAAATGAGATTTTGAAGTTGTGGTTACATTAAGGATCTTGAGACTGAGAGATTATCTTGAAATCAGGATAAGACCTAAGTCCCATCACATCACATATGTGTTTTGGTAGAAAGAAGAAAGGGAGAGCTCACACAGCCAGAACAGAGGTAGAGATTAAAAGAATGTGGCTGCAGGTCCAGAAATGCTGGAAACCACCAGAAACCAACGGAGGCAAGAAACTGATTCTCCTCTACATCCCCTGGAGGGACTGTGGCCCTGTTAACCCTCCGACACCAGTTCTTTGAAAGTGATATCGGTCTTCTGCCTCAAGAACCATGAGAAAATCGATGTTGGTTATTTTAATCTCTCATCTGAGATGCTTGTTACAGCAACTACAGGAAACCAATATGGGCTGTATTAATCAGATGCGCAATTCTGAACTTTAAGGGAAGTCATTATGACTAGGAAAGAGAAAGTTGTGAGTCAGTCATTTCTGAAGAAATTTTAGAGATCAACTAGACTTCACAGAAGAAGACACAAATGTAGTTGAGAATGTATGAAAGAGAGCTGGTGGTCAGAAGTTTTCCACTACATGAGCTGAGAAAGTCAAAGAACATACAGGACGTAAGAAGCAAGTGGACTTGGAGTAGCAGCTGAGACTGGTTCGTCCACCATACCCGACATTTACACACCCTGGAGATGGAACCAGCGATCGATCCATGGCAATGACATTAGGGAAAGAAAAAGGACATGGAAATATAAATAAGCAGTGATTGGACAGGGAGTCCCGGGAGTCTCTGAGGGACTTCAGGAGGAGTGTGGATGAGCTTGCATCAGAAAAACTAAGATAAAGAAAACAGAGATGAGTTCATAAAAGGGTTTGGAATTTACCTACTTATCACATCGTCTAGATGTTTTTATTCTTGTGTAGTTTCCTCACAGATTCTGGTCAATTCTGTGCATGTGGACTAACTATGACTTAGTCTGATCCTTGGGCACCACTCACGGAAAGGAATCATAGATCAGGGAAGGTGGCAGTTCACAGTCCTGGGATCACTTCACTGCCTGGGGTAGGCCATGACCAAGGTTGCTGTCCAGTGCTCATTTCACTCAAGACAGCTCAGGTTGGCTGCTCAGATCAGTGTGGGTAGGAGGCACATACAGTGAATGCAGCCTTCTGTACCTTTCCAAATTGTATGCACTTGAAAAATGCTTCTGTGTTTTTTAAAGAATCAATGTAACCATGATGCTAAATGATTTTTATATAAATTTACTTTTCCGAATGGGAAGGTTATGTGTGATAAATGCCTATAAAAACACAAATATTTAGAACTTCAATTGTTCTTTATGTATTCTTTTCAATTTTTGAGGGAACAGCAGTGGGGTTTCTATTTAAGAAACATTTCTGACTGAATAATCGCTATAGGTATAAACCACTCGGTGCTTGGTATGTTAGTCAGCCTTTTGTTACTGTAACAAAATGCCTTAGATAACTGAAGAATAAAGAGAAAAGGCTTATTTTGGCTCCCATTTTGGAGATTGCAGTCCCTGATCTATGGGTCCTGCTGTTTTGGGGACTGTTGCAAAGTAGCACATCATGGACAGAGCATATGGTGGAATTAATCCATTCAGCCCACGGACAGGGAGCAAGGGAGAAGAAGAGAAGGGGCTGTGGTCTCATTATTCCCTTCAGTGACATGCCTCTAATGACCTGAAGACTCCCACTAGGCTCTACCCCTCCATAGAACCACCCTGGACAGTGTGTCTTGGCTACACTGGTCTTTGGGAGATGCTTAATATCCAAACTACAACTCTTTGGGAATCAGATGGGGAATAAGTTTCTTATTCTCCAGGAAAAACTATGACCTATAAATGTAGTTAGTTTATAACTCAAAGACTGGAAGACAAAGATATGAGATGTTCAAAGATGTGAGGTTCCTGTAACTTTTTCAAAGACCCTGTAGAAATACTGCTGTACATATATGCTGTGTGTATGTACATTTGTCTACATACAACACATGTATGCACACACATATCTGCATATACATATACACACACATGTAAAATAGAAAAGATCATAGATTGCTTGATGTTGGGTAGCCTGCAAACGGTTGAAATCTGTAAGTAATTCTTCACTGCCATTAGTTTAATTACAATTCAGCATCTTGCCAATTTCCATTAAAATTCAAAGACTGTTTCTGTGTCTTGTTGCTTGATTGTAGACTTGGGGTACTAGACTTAGGTTGAGTGCAGAAGTCAGCAAACCCCCTAATCTGGTGCGTGTACCATGTAATATGCTCACATGAATTCATGGAATTTAATGGAATGTCTACCCAAACAAGATCATGGACCTAATTCATACCTACCAGTATTCACAAAGGGACAGCATGGCTGCTCATTTCTCACACCAATAATATCATATTCCTCTGGGAATCAAATGGTTACCTCCCGGTGAGAGTACACTACAGGCTGAAAACGAGCCAGCAGATCTTGGAGGGACATGCTGATGTACTCGGGAGATTCTGCCTTTTGGGGGACACATCTTTACCTGATGCAGACTCTCTGCTTCCATGAGATTCTTTCCTTCTACTTAGCAATGGTCTGTTACAGTTTCATAGTGCTAATTTCTGGATACTTTCCATGTTTCCATTAAAACACTGCTACAATGTTAGTATTTGGGAATCTGGATACCCTAAGGATGTCTCATTTCACAAACAAAACGCGACAGTCCCAGTAAGACCCCAAGCAAAGATGGCAGAAGGTGGTGGTCCACAGCCATAGATAAGCACTAACTGAATACAGACACAAGCTTCTCATTAACTCAGCACTGCTTCATTAAACAGTCAAAAGATTCTCCCATACACCCAGGTTTATGGGCTAAGCGGTAGTGGCGTGTTTTATTACTTTGGATAAAATAAGGCTGAGCATCATTCATCATAAAGCAGGACTTCCACAGAGGGAAGAAAAAAGAATTCAGTACTGCTAAATCGCCGCTCTCACCAGAATGGCCACATGGGACACAATTTTACCTTTCCATTTTCAACACTCAGGAGAAATCATGATGGGAAACACTGCTGAAGGTACTTAGTCATTCAAAACCTCCTACATGTCAATGGTAATAAGCCAACTATAAATAGATATAAATGAAAGCCCATAATGGAACCAGCACAAACTCACATATAAGGAACATGTCAGCGTCCTACATACACTCGTTCAGATGCCCAGGCACTCTGTGCTTCTTACCAACCTTGAGCAAGCCCAAGGAAAACTGCAGCAACCCTGCAAATTCACTGTGCTTACAGAGCCACCTGGGGATGAGCAGGAGACGTGTCGCTGGTGCCACAGGGAGAAAAGAGCTTGGTCATGAGGGCATAGAGATGTAGGGAAGTGGGAATAGATGTATTGCACTTGAAATAGTTTAGGATGAGCCAAACGCAGCTCCCCTTACTGTTTCAGTATAAGAAAGCCTCCGATTTCCTCTATAGATTGATACTTTGGGATTGGCAAAAAACTTCTGCAGATGAAAGAACAGTGATCTTTCACCTAGCCTCTGAGGTCATGCATGCACACACAGTGCATGTGTGTATGTGTGTGTGTGTGTGTGTGTGTGTGTGTGTGTGAGAGAGAGAGAGAGAGAGAGAGATGAGAGAGAGAAAGGGAGGAGAGAGAAAGAGGAAGAGAAATAGAGAGAGGAGACACAGTGCATTGGGTGTGTGAGAGAGAGAAGAGAGAGGGAATGAGAGAGGAAGAGAGGGAGAAGGGAAATAGAGAGAGCATACACACAGTACATTGTGTGTGTGTGAAAGAGAGAAAGACAGAAAGGAGAGAGAGAGAAGAGAGAGGGAGGAGAGAGAGAAAGAGGGACAGAGAGAGAGCATACACACAGTGCATTGTGTGTATGTGTGTGAGAGAGAGAGAGGGAGGAGAGAGGTAGAGGAGAGAGGGAGAAAGGGAGGAGAGAGAGGAAGGAGAGAGAGAAAGAGGGAGAGAAATAGAGAGAGCATACACACAGTGCACTGTATGTGAGAGAAAGAGAGGAGAGAGGGATTTCTTTTTCAAGATCCTCAATATTTAAGCAAACTAGTTCTAAATTAATCCAATTAGATCAGTTTAGACAGCAACTTTTGAGTCCAAGAGAACCATAAAACATATAGAGATATGCTGAAGTTGTCCAAGCTTTCAGAAAGTAAGAGCATCGCTTCACTGTGATGGAAGAAAAGGAAATGAACAACATCCTCCCCGCACGTCGAGGAGCAGCTACGCTGCTGTCAGAGTTGCTTCAAATCTTCCTTCAGGTTGGCTTCTATCCCTGCCTCCATGCACCATCGGGTTAGGAGACCTGAGGACACCCTGGTTACTGCTGGGTATTCGGTGTTAACAAGGCCCAACAGATCGCATCTTCTCAGTTACTATTTGACAAACGAATGAGGGAATAGCTTCCTCTGTAGAGAATCGTAAATTTGAGAACGAAATGTAAATTGCACATCTCATCTTCAGAAACATATATTTCAGAAGTGCTGCTGCAATGAGACAAGAATTTGTTTTGACTTGTTTAACTTCCTGGAACACCGACGGTATCAGAAAGGTTTTGTTTTGTTATATATTTAATGGAACTATTTATTAAAATATATTTAAATAAATGTCTAAATAGTCATTTAGTCAGACAAATTAATTCTAATCACGCTGCTATTGATCAAAATTATTTTTTTACCCATTTATTTCTCTTTCTCATCTCAGTGTAAGCAATTTTGAAGATATTCATCCATCCTGGCCCTCTAACTGATCTTCTAGCTCGTATTTTCACTGCTTATAAGAGTTGAAATGTTACATTTTAAATGCAAAATTGCCAGAAAAAACATATTTTGGATATCATGTAGAAGTACTGGCAGGTGGAATGGAGACTGCATGAACTTTTGTGCTTCATTAAAAAGGAATATTATATTTGAAAAAGAAAAACCTACAAAATTCCAACACCTCCTATGCTGATGTTTCATGAAATTTTTATGCTGACATCTGTGCTAATATCCTTTATCAATAAAAAAATCACAGTATCTGTTTTAAAACATGTAGTGAACTTAACAGAAACCTCCAGGAGTACAATGGAAACCTGGAAAGTAATTAAAGATCTCAGGACCGGCATCCTCTTGTAAATCTCGTTCCTGAAAAGATGAGATGTGTTGTGATAACGTGAAGAGCGCTGTTCGGAGTGTTTGAGAAACGATATGTGCTGGATAAACAGAGGCTCTCAAACATGCAATCTGCTCATTTCCACGCAGAGAAAGCAATGCCTAACAACAGTGATATTTAAAAAGCTTCCATGTTAATTTTTGAGCAAATTTTTCAAGAAAGGCAACTTTACACTCTGAGATCTTTCAGCCTATGCTTCCAAGCTTATGACTCACATGCTTCTCAGAGAAACTTAAAAAAAAAAAAATCCCAAGAACAGGCACTTTCCCAATCTTCAATTTGTTCTGAGAGAGAATGGAAAGAACGGTCCTCAACGGGAACTTCTTCTTAACTTATCTCATATTAAGGAAAAGTGGGTGGGGAGTTGCATTTGTGACCCTGAAACTTTTTGCAGCTCTCAGGAGCTCTGTGTTACTCTTCTAGGAGGTGACCTGGAGGCGGAGGGCTCCCCATGGTCCCGGCTCCTTTGACCGCTTAGCTCTACCCTCAACTAAGATCTTGCTCCAGGCACAGTGATTCATCCCGAAGCCTGAAGCTGAAACTGTGCTTGAAGATCACTCTTCCAGATTTCAATTTATACTTGAAAGAGAATTATTGGAAGAACTTACGAGTACTCATGCAAAGAATTTCGGTCACTTGGTAATAACCTTCATAAGAACCCTTCTGAGGAATACGTACATTTTACTCTTCTTTTTTTTTTTTTTTTTTTCTCATAAAGGCTTAAAGTAAATGAGCAACAAGGTCTGGCACTGTGCAAAATAGACAAAAAATAAAGTCCTTGCATAAATAAACTGTTGTTCAACACACGCTTAGCCTAGACAGGTAGCTCATTAAAACAGCTTTTTTTTTTTTTTCAGGAGATGCAGCAACTATTCCCCATGTTTTGTTTTTTTTTTAACCTAATTAAAGTTCCTGAATAATGAGGAAGTTGGAGGTATTAGTTCCAAGGGACACCAATGATCAACAAGGCAAAAATATAACATTTTCCACTTGTTTTCAAATAGGTCTTCTTTCTTTTTACATTTGTCTATTGTTAGACTTTTAGATAGATGAAACCCAGGGTATCTGTTATAATCATCCAGGGAGCTTTCAAAATTATTGCTGCAGATGCCTATACCATGTCCAGACCATAATACAAGACTTAGCAATATAGCTTAGAGGTTTTCCAAGATGCATTCAAGGCTGAAAACTACTGCTCTAAACTAACATGAAAGTTGCGATAATATTACTAATGGTGTATATTTACTAATACCTAAAAGCCAATAAAATTAACAGTAATAAATTTCTCAGTACTGTTCCATGCATGATGAAGCACACAATTTTAATAGAGTCCATTCTAATACTTTTTTGTGAAAGAAAAAGAATGCAAAGTTAGGTTCTCTTGATTTCCTCTAGTAATAGTGGCCCATGAAATACCATATGAAATTTAATTTAAATTCCATGTACAAAAGTGACCTGATAATAGCTTATGATTTTGACTTTACCAAAAGAGAAAATTCAGTGTTTGAAGATGATCTTTAGAATGAAAGAGTTGGATCGGGTTTTGACCAGTTATGAATCTCACGAAAAAGATTGAACAACAGATGCTCTCAGCCTGATCAAGACCAAAGAAAGTGAAAAGAGATTCAGAGTGGACCTCAAAATACTATATGAATATAAATCTTCACTCATTCTAGGTTTATTATTTCTCAATTGCTCATTTTTATAATTTAAGTTGAAATATAGTTTGTGGAACATTAAAGAAAATCCTTGGTAAATGAAATGAGTTAGCATATTGCTCCATGTGTACAGACTCAAAAGGAAGAAAATTTTATGAACATTGAAAGTTCAATATATAGTTCACCTTCCCAGATCAATATGTTCGTGGGGAAAAAAATAGAACCTATCATCTTAGCTGCAGCCAGGAGAAAAACAATCAATTCTGCTGAGGAAACCGTGGCTGAGATGTTTTTGTGTCCACTTAACAGTGTACGTTTAATAAATTCTTGCAGCTTCACACCCAAAGCAGATGTTACCGAAGAAAAGCTAAGCCAAAATCTCTTCCCGGCAAATTAAGAAGAAATATCCTGAAATGTAAATACCAATTAAATTAATTACAATATAAAGTGAGTTTCTGCTACTACTACAAATTTGCTCACATAGGAGTACTAGTTTTATTTTTAAAGGATTCTAACTTTGTTTTACATTATGAAATAATTTGCAGTTCCTCTATTCTTTTCAATTCACAGAAATTAACAGTCATTTTAAACATACAATCTTTCTCTCATTTAAAACACAATATGGAGAAGCAATTCCTAAATCCAAATAACTTATTTTATTATTTGAAGACAACTTTTCCTTATTTCTCAATTATTTCAAATTTAGACAAGTGTCAATTATTTACTTTACTATTTTAAAAGATTTATAATGGTCTCTTTACTGATGTATTCCTTATCCAACAATAAAATGATGCACTTTCTACTAAATTTCTTTGACTTTGGTAGTTAAATATGCGTATTTATAAGTTAATATTTAAAAGATGCACAAGAGAATATTATTGAAATAAAACTGAAAAGAATCATGGATATAAGTCAAAGGAATTGCCACCTGTATTTAAATATTTGATGCAAAGTAGCAAAGGTAGTGTTTTGAATATGTATAACAAGCAAATGGGTACAACAGTACAACACCTAGGAAGTTTGTACATACCACAAAGCATCTTTCCATAAACTGGTTTAAGCATTTCTCTAACTATTCCAACCAACCTGCATCCACAGAAAATGAAGAAGGTATACTTTTACAATACTTGAGTAACTGGTCTAAGTATTGTGAAGTAATCTAAAATTTTACATCTCTGGAAAAAAGATGGACTGCATGATGATATCCATGCCAAGGCAACTGCATTTGGGGTCTCCTTGTGATGAGGAGTTACAAGTATGAGCTATTTATCATTTCAAAAATGGAGTTCAGGCAGAAATGTCTTCCTCAGTAAATATAGTGGGTTCATTATATTTTGCTGTTTGGACACTGAGCACATGAAGCTTGAGAAGTCCACATAATATGTGAAGATGCATTCACCAGTGGTAATTGGGGTGAAAATCAGTACCTCTGCCATTTGTAGTAGTTATCCTTTGACCGCAAAAAATCTTATGTGGCATATACAATAAGGAGACAAAAAAAGATTATAATGGCTGAATCTAACATTTTGTGCCTTTGCAGAATGTTATCCACTCAGAATACACTGTAAATATGACATGGAGACAATGGTTTGTCCGAATGGGCCACTGAATGAACTGAAAAAATTTCTTATATACTCTTGTCCTACTTTCCAAATCAGGGATCTATTTTGCTCCCCCAGAGTCTAAGGAACCAATTCAAAGAAACTGTGAGTTCAGTCCATTTTAAGTTATGTTGTGTCAATAGTTTGTTTTCCAGCATAATTTATTAATAAGTATACATTCAATTTGCTAGTAAACACACAGACCACAAAATTCCACTTGGTTAAACTCAAACTCAGTCTCTTCCCAAGGAAGTCATGAAACCTAAGACCAGTAGCAAGTGTTCAGAGGTAGAGAGAAGCTAAGAAGCACCCCTAGAATTAAAAACCAGGGAGCATATGGTTCCCCCTACAGCGGTTAGAGTGGACTTATTCATGACTTTTTCTTTAGGACTCGCAAACCATCATTTTTGCCAATCATCTGACCATGCCTCAGACCTTGTGTTGGAGAGTAGAATGTTTTGCTCATCTGGGTGTGCCTCAATTACAAATACATGTTTCTCTTTCAGATATCTTCTGCCTTCACCCACCTTTTCTACAGTAGACACCTGGAATGTACTTTCCTTTCTGTGAAAAAACACTATAATCACTTGTGCAAACCACCTGATTACCAAGCAGGATAAAACTAATTATTCATAGAATTATATAGATTAATTTTTAAGTATTTACAGTTTTCTTTCATACAGTGTCATAATCTGTGAATGAAAACCATAAAGTCTATTGATCATTTGGTGTGGTTTCAGGCTCATATCTAACCCCTTCTGAGGAACCTCAGAGGCAAGGTAATAGAGGTTCAGCAGCTTGGCTCCATTGGGTCAACTTCTCCAACCCCACTTCCAGCAGTCCTCTCTGCTCTCAGAACAAGCACCTGTGCTTGTAACTGCGACTGCCCTTCATCTTCCTATCTCTTCTCACTCTCTCTACTCTCTTGGTCTTCATTACCCGCCCACCCAGGACCCTGTTCCCACATTGCTTAACAGCACAGTAGCATTCTTGTGATTACAGGAAGCATTGCTTCTCCAATATTCGCTGCACAAATCATAAAAGGTGCAATGAGGAGACTTGTGTGGACACAGAGCCCCATGGGACAGGAGACTGATGGCTTGGACAGGTCAAATTCAGACCCAGAGGAGAGGATGGGTGAAGGAGCACGTGCAGAAAGTGAACAGGTCAGGGCAATCGCATGGCTGAGCAAATTAATTTCTCTGAAGACGGAAAATGCCTGTCGATAGAACCCTAGTTTAGTGTGAAAAGCAGTGGAGAGAATAAAGGAGAAAGTAGAGAAGAGAGAGGAAACAGAAGTTAGGCCCTAGGTCCCAACCAGTGCACCAAGGAGTGTCACGAAGCACTGCTTATTTCTACTGCATCGGACATGTCATTCCCAAGTTAATTGCCAAAACAATTCCAAATATGATGCCGTTAAGCTAACCATATAATTTATCCACACACTGAGATACCTTTGAGAATAGAAAAAGGTGCTGTTAAAATTTATACCAAAATCTTGTGTGAAACAGGGCTCTCCTGGGCAGCCTGAGACCAGCTATTAGCCTAATTCCTAGTCCTCTTCATGGAGACGCCCCACAACTGAGGCATCCAACAACAAATGTGTATTGAACTGAGCATGGTAACGTGCTAGCTGTGTAAAAGAGCCGGAAGTGTGATTGGGAGTGATCAGTCTAAAATGAGCAAGGGAATTACAAGTTAAATTTAGTCAGAATTATGCTTGAGAATTTTTAGAGACTAGCGTGGTGTATTTGGAGATTAATGTCATTTTGGCTTCTTCACTTGATCTACTTCTTCCTCCAGTGTTAAAATGAGTCCACCCATGCCCCACCTAATTGTGCACCAGATGAACTAGGAGACCTGCCTTCAAGAGCCAACGTGTGCTACAATTTCCTACTGTTACGTCTGCAGTATAGTGAAAATGTTTACCCTCTGGGAGCTGCTCAGGGCTGACAGAGGGACAGCAGGCCAGTGCCGCCCTGCCACCTAGGCACATGCTCACATGTTCTGCCTCCAAGTTCCTCTATATTATTGACTCAAGAGAGTTGTACAGAATGTGATGCTATCCCCATAGGAAATAATGACTGAATCTGTTTCAGGGGACCAATGAAGGTGGCCTTTGCCTCAATCTATGGCTAATGAATGCAAGTTCTCCCGAGAGAGAATGAATGGATAGATGGTGATTTGGGAGGGAACGGTGGGGACACAGAAAGGGAATAGATTGCATGTAAGAGGCACTTTCTCACGCTCCATGGGGTTTACCAGAACATGAGACACAAATAGAATAAATATCAGTTATCTGTACCTATCATTTTAATTCTTTTGAGAAAGAAAAAACCTAATATGAGACATAAAATTAACCTATGTTGTCATATTGGACAGGATGGGGAAACATTTCTTAAGTTGAATAAGTATTAAGTGGGGATTGGAGCAGTGGCTTGATTGGTATGGCACTTGTCCGGCATGCGAGTACACGGGTTCAAACCCCAGCACCCATGTACACAACTAAATGTCAGAGCAACGAAAACTTTGTGAAAAACTCAATAAAAATTGATTCTCTCTCTCTCTCTCTGTCCTCTCTTTAAAAAAAAAAAGTATTAAGGGAAAGAGATAGTTCCAAAGATATAAGCCCTTTCAACTTCAACAAGGCCTTTGTCTACCCTGTACTACTATAAACATCAGGACACAAGCTCAAGTCCCCAGTGTAAGACATTCTCAAAATCATGATGATCCAGGAAGGAGAGCTCAGAATTGCTGGAAATGTTTGGAATTCACTAAAATGAGGAAGACTAGGCATGACAACACTAGTATAGGCAGTGCTTGTGACACAATATCTCTCATACTCAGTGTTCCAAAACATTATGTTCGTCCCAGTCTCAACCTCGCATCATGCCTTCAAGACCATGCATAAGAACATTGCCTTCCACAGAAACATGTTTGTTTTGGAGCCATGCTGGATAGAGGGCATGCCTTAAAACCCATTTGTCATAATTACCATACATTTATAGGTTCTAGGGTTTTATTTAACCATATATTTAATCACATTTCACAGATCCCTTACATTATGGCTGAGTTTGTTTTGATTTTTATTTCTTGCTCTATGGAAGAATCTAACCTACAATGTCACAATATATGTTACCCTGGGCTTAGGAGAGTCAGCTCTGCCGCAAAGTTTTCACTTTAAAATTCCCAAATATGAAGAGATCAAATGTAATCATTACATACATTTGCAGTGTAAACTCTCGTTGACTTTTCATTTTAGGAAGAATATATTTTCCCTATTCCACATAGAGTTACTGCTTGGGAAATATTTTTATGGAGGTGCAGGTGTGCACTTGAATAAAACCAAAGCAACTGACTAGTAGCAAGGCTGTTGACCTGGGGATTCTAGAAGACGGCACTGTGGAAATTCCCAGGGACGGATTTAGATCTACAAAATCTTTCATTTGGGCTGATTCTTTCTGGTAGAATAACAGTAAATCCTCATGACCTACTTGAAATGTGAACTCTCAGCCCAGAAGAAGGGATTTGTCATGTGATATACTTATCACCATGCCACTCATATCCTAGAACTTTGTAATGTCAGAGCAGCAACACAGAAAATAAAAATCCAGCTCATTTCAAGGAAGATCCTTAATTAGCAATGTGCATGATCATTTACATTTTAGGGATATTTTTAAATATCTGGGCTAAGAAAGATGACTGGCAGTTCGAACACACACAGTATGCCCTCATTGGTGAAAGCAAAGTTTCTTGAAAATTTTAATGTTAGGTGAAATTTAGCAATTGGTTGGATTTTTCACAGCAGCTATCTCAGCATCTTTGCATGTCAGAACCATTTCTAATTTCAGACCATAAATGTTTTGCTTAGTAAGTCTTTATTTGCATAGAACTCGAAAAACATCAAGTAACATTTCCGAGCTGATATGGAAACTTGGGGAGCTTTAGTTGCTTTAGTTATGACAGCTGGGCAGGGGGAATTTCTGCTGGTGTGGAACAGAGCAGATTCCTAATGTGGCATTTTCAAAGGAAAATGTAATCTCCAGAGAAGAAAAATAATGAGGACTTGTGTGTCGTAGTGAAGGCACAACAAGGAGTTGGGAGAATCCAGAGACCACAGCAAAGGCATGCTGAGACAGGAACAAACCAGGGGTGAGAGAGAAGAAAGAGATGACTACATAAAAAGGCATGCTACGAAAGAATTGAAACGAACAGACCAGGGCCCACACGCATGTAAAGAGCAGCATCAGAGCCACTGATGCGGTACTACAATGTGTCATAATGTTTAAAAGAGAGAAGAAGTTACCCTTTGTTTAGGGATGCCGTGAAGGTGGAGGAATGGGTCAGGAGAGGTTTCATGGGTTAGGTGGCAGGAAACATTGGATCCCAGGGAAAAGAGTCTTGGCTCTCCCATGTGGGTCTGGGAGGGGGGTAAGCAGAGTGCAGGTACAACTATAATCATAAGGTGCACATAGCTGGTCAAAGTGCCAACAATCGGGTTAAAAGGCAGTTGTGCCAATGTTTCCAACATTTCCCCACATTTCTCTATGTAGCTCTCTTGAAATTCTATGGACAACCTTATCTAACAGGATTTGTGTCTCTTTCTCCCAGTGTATCCAATTCTTGAATAGTGCTATCATACATAAAACTGAAGGAAATGTTGAAGAAAATGATAAAATATACGGACCAGGAAGAATGACATAAAATTATACCACCTAAGGCATTGCCTTCTTTATTTCTAATGTGAATATGGGCATATGTTGGAGATATTGCAGGTTCAATCCCAGACCATTGCAATGAAGCAAATATCTAAATAAAGTGAGTCACGAGAAATCATTGGTTTCCTGAGGCATATAAAAGTTATGCTTATTCTATACTGTGGTCTATTAAGTGTAATAATGTTATGTCTACAAAGTGTACATACTTTAAAGAAGTTGATAAGAATGCTAAAGATCATCTAATCCTTTAGGGAGTATTAATCTTTTTGCTGTGAGTGATGTTGGTGGCTTTGAATTGATCATGGTGGTGGCTGCTAAAATTTGGAATGACTATGCCAATTTCTTAAAATGAGACAACAAAGAACTCTTCCTTTCGGGACTCTTCCATTCGTGGAAGCTGTTGGATGCATTTTACCCACAGAACTTTCTAAACTGGAGTCAATCCTACCAAATCCTGATTCGGCTTCATCAACATCGATGTGATGTTTTAAATTCTTTGTAGACATTTCAGCCATGATCACAGCATCTTCACCAGGAGTAAAGTCCACCTTAAGAAACCACTTTCTTTTCTCATCCATAGAACAACTCTTCACCATAGAACAACTCTTCTAGTTTCATCTAGACCAGTCAGCAATGCAGTCATGCCAATGTTTCCAACATTTCCCCATATTTCTCTATGAAGCTCATGTGCAATTCTATAGACAATCTTATCTAAGAGGAGCTGTGGCTCTTTTTCCCAGTGTATCCACTTCTAATTCTGGCTCTCTTGTTATTCCCACCACATCTGGAGTGACTTCCTCCACTACAGAGTTGAACCCCCTTATGGTCATGCAAAAGGGTTCGAATCCACTTTCTCCAAACTCCCGTTCGTGTTGGTATTTTGACCTCCTCCCAGGAACCACAGTGTTCTTAATACTATCAGAATGGTGTGTCTTTTCCAGAAGGGTTTCAATTGCCCAGATCCATCAGAGGAATCATTATCTGTGGATATAGAGTTTAAAAATATATTTCTGAAATAAGAAGATTTGAAAGTTGCAATTACTCCTTTATCTTTGGGCCACAGACTGGATGGTGTGTCAGCCGGCATGCAAACAACACTAATCTCATTGTCATCTCCATCAGAGCTCTCTGGAGACCAGGTACATTGTCCACGAATAGTAATATTTTCAAAAGAATCTTATTTCCTTAGCATCATAATTCTCAATGATGGTCTTAAAATATTCAGTAAACTCAGCTGTAAACAGATGTACTGTCCCCCAGGGTTCGTCATGCCACTTTGCACGGGCAGAGTAGACTTCACCTATGATTAGCAGAAAGGTGAATAAGCAATGGGGTTAACTGATGTCACCAGCTGCATTAGACTCTCGTCCCTTGAAGGCAGGCATTGGTTTCTCCTTTCTGAAAGCCCTACATGGCTTGGACTTCTAGGAGGAGGCTGTTTCCTCCATGCTGAGTCTTGCGTAGTGAGGCCTCCTTCGTCAATTGTCTCCACTGGCCACCTGGGTAACCTGCTCCAAGTACTTCTAGCACTTGCTGCTTCACCTGCACTGGGACGATATGGAGAGAACCTCATTCCTCAAGCCTCGCAGACCAACCTCTGCTCACTTCAGACGTTTCTTCTTCAGCTTCTCCATCTCTCTGAGCCTTCCTAGGATTGGAGAGAGTTAGGCTTTGGTTGAAGAGGATGTTGTGGCTGGCTTGATCTTCTATCCAGTCCACTAAATCTTTTCCACATCAGCAAAAAGGTCATGAACACATACTTTTGTGTGTGTCCTCTGGAGTAGAACCTTTTCTTATCCTTGAAGAACTTCTTTGCATCCACACCTTGGATCATGCACTCTGGGCTTTAAACATTCCTTCCTCCACAGAGCTCAATCACATCTAGATTTTGATTTAAAGTAAGACACATGCAACTCTTCCTATCAGTGAACACTCAGAGTATATCATAGAGTTAAAAATTGCTCTACTTCAATGTTGGTGTCTCATGGGGTCAGGGAACCCCAAGGAAACGGAGCGAGATGGAGGAAGAGCTGGCCAAAGGAAGAGTCAGGACACATAAGATATTTATCAGTTCCATTTGTTGTCTTAACAGGCACAGTCTGCGATGCCCCAAAGTAACTCTAAAGCTATCAACACATATTGATCACACGTCACCACACAATTTTTAGAAAAACATTTGAAATAATGCAAGAATTACCAAAATGTGACACAGAGGCATGAAGTGAGCAAGCCCACTGTTGGATAAATAGCACTGATGGACTTCTGGATGCAGAGTTGCCACAAATCCTCCATTTATAAAAAACACAACAGCTGCAAAGTGCAAGAAAGCAAAGCGTAAATAAGCAGATGGATCCATCCGAAGGTTAGTTTCGTCTATCAGCATCTGAAGAGGTGTTAGCGAAATCTCGCAAAAGCAGATCTATGCACTCGATTACATGCACAGTGCTAGGCGAGGTCACCACAGGTCTTGGGAGGAAGGAAAATGGAAATAGGTTGAGATGCTTTGCTGGACTTCCTTTTCCACTTCAGGATTTGTGGGAAGTTGAGCTAAACTAAGTAGGTATTTTCTTCTTGATATTTTCACTAACATTTACAAAAAAAAAAAAAAACAAACCCACAATATTTCATTCAGTTTGGTAATCCAAATATCCAGATATTTCCCTGATTGTTTTATATATATATATATATATATATATATATATGTATGTATTTAAAAGAATGAAGAATAATTTTACTTGTATGATTTCATTATAACAGAATTGCAAATATTAAATGGAAAATATGCTGAAAACAACCTGAAGCTAAATATGCATACACACTTTCCTCATAATAGATATAGATTAGCCACTTAATACAAGTATTTTCCTTATATCATCATTGTTTTCCTTATGCAAATGTGAATAGGGCTGTGGTATATGATTACTGTCAGGAAGATCCAGAAAAGTCTCAAGATTAAATATATTAAAACTTAAAAAGCACTAACATGAAAAAAATGTATTTTCCCACACAAATAAATTTACTTCCCCCAAGTGAGAAGTGAAGTGGTCACCTTAAGGATATGAGCTATGATGCATATGTAGTCCCACAAGCTGAAATAAGTTTCAGTAAAATAAGAAGGTAGAGTCTCTTGGGGCTGGAGTGGTGGCTCAGTGATTATAGCACTTGCCTGGCATGCACAAGGACCCAAGTTCAAACCCCAGCACCACATACACAACTAAGTGTCAGAGCAACGAAAGCCATGTGAAAAACTCAATAAATATTGATTCCCTCTGTCTCTTTCTCTCTCTCTTACTGTCCTTCTCTCTTTTTTTATTAAGAAATTTATTTGTTGAACAATTAAACATGCTTCTAATGAAACAATATAATATATATATATATATATATATATATATTCTAAAAATTAGATTTACCCCCTAGACTCTCCCCCAACACCCTCCCTTATCCCTTCCCCCTCATCCTTCCCAATACATCTTGACAAATGCCTTAGGTTGTATGTTACTACACTTTTTCAGGATTTAAAACATGAGAATTGACCACCTTTCATTGACCTTCTCTCTTGAAAAGAAAAGTATAGTCTCTCTTTAAAAATCTTCTAAAACACAGATCAAATAAATTAATTTTCAAATAATAATAAATTTAAAATAAAATTTAAAATTCAGCAATAAATTCCTTTTAGAATCTTGCATAAACATTTTAGTTTTATTACATATTCAACATCTAGCTATATTTTATCTATTGTCAAAGATGAAAATGACACAGTACTGTAATTTTTGAGGGATCTACTTCAGGGATCTTTTAAAGGACATTTCAATGAGAGTGAAAGCAATATCATGTCAGCATAAAGATAGTAATATTAATTGTAGGTATAAGGTAAAGAAATCCTCAGGTTTACCAGCTAAGTGAATTCAATTGAAAATCTCAAAACAAGGAAAAAAATATGTAGATTTTTTTTAAACTGAAAAGCTCCAAGTTTTCTTTCCCACAGGCTTGTCACTTTGTTAATTGGAATATTACATAAGAAAGGTTATCTGAGCTCTCTTGAAAGCTCATTAGACTCTATGAAACCAGAAAAATTTGTGAATTACTCAGTAGCATGTCAGCAAAATAAGAGCTACTAAAAAAATGCAGGCATTTCCCACCCACGGAAACCAGCTCTTCCTCTGGAATAGAGCACAGGCAAATCCTCACTGGCCCCAGCCGCGACTCGCTGTGTTTGCACCCACTTCCTGCAACACCCCCTCTTCCCCACTGGAGACTTTTTTTTTCTTTTCTTTTCTTTTTTTTTTTTTTGGAGAGAAGGGCAGTGAGAGAGAGAGACAGAGAATCAATTTTTATTGAGTTTTTCACATGGCTTTCGTTGCTCCGACACTTAGTTGTGTACGTGGGTGCTGGGATTTGAACCCATGTACTTGTGCATGCTGGGCAAGTGCTGTAACCAACAAGCCGCCACTCCAGCCCCCGAACCCCTGGGGTTTTAATCTACCAGTTTCTTCAGCAGTGCTGGAGCTAAGGTGGGGGATGAAAAGTAAGAACACATAAGAAAGCCTCAGTGTATGTAATATTGATCTTAAAATTCAGATTTCTCCTTGGGGGAGTGACCTACATAATGTCTGTGTTTCAGAATATCCACAGTGGCAACTTCTGAATTTATTACATCAATGTCTTCAGCTCTGATCAAATACTTTCTAGAGAGCTCCAGTTCAACATAAGCTCAAGGGCTTCAAAAAGTGTACAGGAAACTCTGAGCTCCTTCAGGTGGGAACAAAATCAGCATTAGAAAAGAATTATGTGGGGAGGTGAAAGGTTTGGAAAGCAAAGTCGGGCAGGTGGATTTTCTATAGTCAATCAATTGCTGAATGCAATGTAGTGGAAATGATTCTGAATTCTATTTCTGCCTTTTCCACTGGGTCTTGTGATAAATTCATCATCCTTCTTAGCTCTTAGATCTTTTTCAACTCTAGGGGCTGGAGTGGTAGCTCAGAGGTTAGGGCAGTTGGCCTGGCATGCACAAAGTCTCGGGTTTTAACCTCAGCACCACGTATGCAACTGTCAGAGCAATGAAAGCCACATGAAAAGCCGAATAAAACTGATTCTCTCTCTCCCTCTTTATATAAAAAAGAAAAAGATTTTTCAACTCTAAATGGAAGAAATTGAAACACTTGGTCTATGATGTCCCTCTATGTTCTAAAATTCAACCTTTCTATGCTATCAACTTTAAGAAAGAGCAAACGAAAAAGACTTCCATAGACAACAGTACCACACTCAGGAGGTTGAAGAAGCTCAGGAGGATCTGGAGATCTTTACAAAGAGACTTTTCACATGCCTGCAACAGGTGGGGTCTCTGATTCAAGACCACTGAATGCCTTTGGAACCTCTCTTAGTTATCATCCACTGATAAGCTAAATCTGTGTCAGCTCTCTCTTCCTCTCTAAGATGAATGATAGGGTCATTATAGATCTTCGAGTTGAGTCTAACTTCTTTTTTCTCTGAATCAAAAACATTCTGAGTCTTGGGAACAAATGTAGTAAACTACTGAATTTAACAAATGCAGAAAATGGAAATCTATATTTCTTTTGGTTACTAAGGTGATCAGGTAATCATGTGGATGTTTGTAATTAAACTTGTTCTTGTAAGTAGACAAATCATAAGTGTCCAGGTGCTGGGGTGACGAATAATAAACAGATTTCTGTTGAAAACTTCATGCTATATGCCATGAGAGGAATGAAGATGATGTTTCTACTTTTTTAGAGAAGCCCTACCTAGCTTTGCCTCAAATTTACATAGCTAGTGATGAATGTCACAGGCTTACTATAGAACATATGTCCATTTTATAAACGCCTGTGGATTAAAAGTAGAAATCACTTCTCTCAGATTGAAAGAACCCAGTGAAAACTGAAGCCTACCAAAAGTGATGAGACATTTGCTAGCCACAAGAAAACTTTTAACTGAGCATGTAAAGTGGAAAAATGGAGAGGAAGAGAAAATAATAAACATGATTAAAATATCGCCTGTCCCTCATTTAGGGGACTGGTGGAAATGGCCAGAGGTAAATGCGGTAGAAAATTTTGTGATACCTCAAGGAAATGGAACTCTAGACTTTATGAAGAATTTCCGGGAAGGCTTAGGCAGAAAGCTACTCTAGTATTCTAAATTAAACTTTTTGTTTTGGGAGCAACTATTTAATGACTCTTGAAATATATCACATTTTGAAACAATCAGGGAAATGAATGTTATTCAATACACATGAACTTGCACTATATCATGTTACCTTTTCTTTAAGCCTATTAGACAGGGCATACATTTTAACTTTTATACCACTGAATAAATTGAGTCCCAGAGAGAATTACAAGCTTAACAATAGGGAAGCAAAAAATAATATTAATTTGAATGCAAGAGTAACTGAACATACATTCATAAATAGAACGTGAGTCTGGAGACTCCAGTTCAGTCGTCTTTCCAATCTATTTTCTATTTAATAACATTTCAAACTCCCCAAACCTAGAAAAGCATCATGTAATAATTGAATTTTAAAAACCGGAGAAAAGGAGGCTTAAAGTGGGATCCTCAAGAGGGGCTTGTTTCTTCAGTAGGAATGTTATTGCAATTGTTCTGGGTTTTAGAAAGGGCTGGTGAATCTGCAAAACATACGTGACCTTCCCAGGAACTGGAAAGAGCAAAGAGGGAGAGAGACAGACAGGCTGCGTGGTGCATGAATCAAACATTCTTAAGTGGTTCAATAAAATACGGAAAACAGAGATGAGAGCTGGAGCGAGGAGAGAAGAGAGTTGTTTGTAAATGCAGCAGAATGTTGAGCAATTGGTGAACCGGAGCGACAGGTGCATGAGGGGAATTTTCACTATGATTACAACTCTTCTGTAAGTTTGAGGATACATAAAAATAAAAAATATAAGAGAAGGATAAGTTTGGGATTTTAGTAAAAGGAATTCACAAAAATGTTATGAATATTAATAGACTGTTTACATTGCAAAGTAACCTACAAAAAAGGAAAGAAATTTCAGAATGAAAGAAGAAGTACATTTCATCGGACTTCTATTTTTTCTTCTGCTTCCTTTCTCCTGTTTTTATAGCTACTTACCTCCTTTCTTTTCCTGCCTCCTTCAGTCCCTCTAGTCCTTGTTTCAAACTAAGGCATTTGTATAGTGTTGATTATTTGAATCTATCATGTGCTATCAGTTCTATTTTTCTCTCTCTCTCTCTGTATGGAAAAACCTACTCACCCATCTATAGTTTTAACAAATTGCAGCTTTGAACAGTTCCCCCTTAGTCCTGCATCTGAGGGGTGTCACAGACATAAACTCACCCTGAGCCATCTGAAACCCAAATGTTCACAAATAACAAAATCTGTTATTTCTTATGTAACTTTTTAAAATTGATAAACACTTTTGTGCCACTACCATAATTCCCTGATTTTCTTAATTTTCATAAATATAGGTTGTCACTTGTGCATAAAAGCAGTAAGGTCTCATACACGTGCCTTCTTATTTCTCGGGGAGGCCGAGGTGACAGGTGGTGAAAGCGGAGCTCTGGCTGTCCTCTCTACACAGAAGGTGCTGATGTTTAGAGCAGATGTGTAATGCCTTTCAACAAATACTTTCAATGCTATTTGTGTAAAATTTTTGACTTATCTCTGAGAAAAAATATTGACAAAATGAGAAAAAGTGATTATTAGATAATTACAATCTAGACTCAAGAAAGAAATGCAGGAGGGATCCTTGAGTGAGTGAGGTACAGGTGAATTCTGGCCAAGGCTTCCATGGAGGGATGGTATAGAATCCCGTGACGGACAACTGAGAGGACAGTTAGGCTCCTAGAAATACATCAGCTGGGAGTCGGGAGTCCAGGACTAGCTCCACCTCTCCAACTCACCAACTGTGTGAACTTGGAGATTCATTCAGCTCCCTCAAGAGATCCTCAGTCATGAAAAGAAGCTGTGGCATAACATGGTCACCAATGTGCCAACAGCCGTAGGCTATTGAGAGTTAAATATAAAAATAAGAATTATGGGAGCTGGAGCAGTGGCTCAGTGGTTACGGCGCTTGCCTGGCATGCACGAGTATGCAAGTTCACACCCCAGCACCACCTACACAACAAAATCTCGGAGCAATGAAGGCCACATGAAAAAACTAAAGATTGATTCCCTCCCCCACCCTCTCTCTCCCCCTCACTGTCCCTCTTAAAAAAAAAAATCAAGAAGAATTATGTGTCAGTTGGTTTCTCTAATGGAGAAAGTGAACAAATCCTACATTTATGAATAACAAACATGGAAAGATAAGAGGACAAGGGTAGAAGGAAGGGTCCAAGAATCCACAGTCAAAGGCAGTAGGAGCAAAATAAATTCTAACTCGAAAGGATATCGCTTTTAAACTATCCAAAGCTGAGACTGCAGTCTGGTACACCTTTGCTCAACTTGAAATGTTAAAAGTCACAAGGAGAGTCTCTTCAACACATTTTACTTGCAATCGTCTGACAAAAAGGGAGTTTCATTTATTCAATCATTTTTCCAACTTCGTTTTGAGTCTCTGAGTTGCATATGGTCCTACATATATCATTGGTCGGGGTGAAGAGTTAAATAAGACATGTATGGTGGTTTGGTGGTTTGAACTGCGTCACCCTCGAAGACGTTGAACTCTGAATGCTTGTGCCCATGGATGAATGAACACATGTGACCACAGGGAGACAGAGTTCCTGGAGTAGAATGGAATTTAAAATGACTGGTGTCCTTATAAAAAAGGCAGTGTGGACACAGAGACAGACAGCAGAGAAGGGCGCTGCATTTCCACAAAGGGAAGGACACCAAAGATGGCCAACAAACCCTCTAGGAGAGAGAGTTGGGACAGACCTTGGTCACAGCCCTCAGTGGGAACTGATCCTGGTGACATCTCCTGGATCTGGGACTCAGCTCTAGAACTGGGAGGCCACGCATTTCTGTCATCTGAGCCACCGTGTTTGTGGTCCTTTGTTAGGCAGCCCTGGCAATGGGATGCAACACGCTGCTTCAGTTTGATCACTTATAACCTGGACAAGGAGATAATGGAAAGTCACCAAGGATATGGCACTACAATTTCTTCAATGAGAAATTTGCCACCTGGCAATTCAAAAGCATCTTCCGCTCAACCTCTGCTTCTGCCTTTTCCTCATCCCCTTCCTTCTTGGGTCTTCTTCTCCACCTCCTCCTCCTTATTTGGATTAACAATTGATGAGGCCCTACTAAGTGTCAGGCCCAGGCTGCAGTATTGGCATGTTCAACCCACTCAGCATTCACAACTTAAAACCCCCATTTAAAACAAAAGGAGACTGAGGGAGAGAACAGTGGCCACACAGCTTGCAGACGGCAGGATCAAAGCCAGCCAGGTGATCTGAACCTCGCTCCACTGCGTTCCAGGGCTGGGCTCTGCCTTTCTCAGCTGTTTTGCCACACTAGGAAGGACTTGCCCACAGGACAATAAAAAGTGACATTTGAAATGACACTTATGCCCTGGAGTTGACTATATTCTACTAAGCTACCACAGGCCAGTTGCTGTATTTATTAAAATCACTACAATTCTGAAATTCCTGACATCAAAATACGCAAGTGTTCAAAGAAAAGTTGAAGCCCAGCAAACTCAAGTCTCTGTTTTTCCACTAAGTGGCATCCCTTGAATCCTTTCAACAAGACATGAATAGACATGAATTCCAATTCCTAATTACTCTCAAGCAGGACAGTGTCACCAATTGTTAAGTTTTCAAATAAGTGTTCATAATGAAGAATTTGAGTTTTTCCTTGTGAGTAATATTACTTTCTCTTTTTGAAGGATAAACAATCTCAAGTTACTTCGTGACAAATGTAAGTGAAAAAACAATGTCAAAATAGAAATATCCTTTGTGAAAAAAAAGAACAGTTGCGTAGAAAATCCCAAGTAGCCTAAAATAACTGCTAGAATAAATGTAATTTTAGCATAGTCAAAGGACGTCAACGTATAAAAACTAACTGTATCCCCATGTACTAGCAATGAATAATTACAAATTAAAGGTGGATCAATAGCATCAAAAAAATAAAACAGAAATACCCCTGTGTATTAGTTGTCTAATCCTTGACGATGGATTACAGCACCTGTGGTAATAAATACCTATTCTTCCAGGAGTATATGATAGATGACTTGTTCAATGCATAATTATTTAAGTAGTTTAAACGCCAGAGACCTTGGAGTGTAACATATCAAGTTCATGATTATGTTTGTATGAAATCGACAATTCCACTTAAGTCACTGATATTTAAACATCAGTGACTAGAACCATTGCATGTAAAACTACTGACTTGGGTGAGGAAATCAATAATTTCTTTAGGGGGCTCTGTAGAGTTAGGTTGATACTTAGGAGACGCTATATATCGAGAATATCCTGGACTCACCACCAACTTGGCCCTGCTGAGCAAGAGGCACAGTGAGAGGACTGCTGCTAACTCCTGTGATCTCGGGATGTGTGTAGAGAACAGACAACATGGCCACTGAGATCACAATGACTTTGGGAGGCGTGGGGGCACCCAGCCATGGCTGCTACTGTCAACATGCTGCCTGTCACCCCAATGTCCACTCTCCTTGTTCCGTGGGAAATGTCTGGCCTCCTGGACTCTCTGGGAGTGGCAAAAAAAGGAAGGGGAGAACCACCTAAAGAGGGAACTTCAGCTTTCTTCTCCAGTAAAAGCAAAGATGATCAACACATCTGACAAACTCATGCATGTATATTTTAAATCTTCCCAAACATCATGGCACTCACCAGTGTGTATCCTGGGGACTAAAAAGTGACAGACTAATACTCAAGCTCAGTGTATGTAATTTAATCCCTCATCAAAAGAAAAGGCTTCTCCATTGATTTTATTTCAAACTCATCAAGTGACTTCAAAGTGGTGACCTACATTGATGGCTCAACTTGAAATTCAGAATCAAACCTCTCTGGACCACCATAATATTCCCTGGACTATTTACAATCACTCTTAGGTAAGATGAGTTCTCTCACTTCATTATTCTACCTTTCACTACCACTCAGATACAATCCTGCTGCAAGCAAATAGAATTCTAGAAATTATTACACTTAGCTCTATTGGTGGAAATCTTAAAATCACTCAAAGCTCTCTTTTGAAGAACAGTGTATTTGAATGCAATTTTTATCTGAGATTATAAAAGGTGTGTCTGTGCACTTGCACGTGAGTACACACGTCCATCACAATTATACTTACAGTCTTCCCAACTTTTCCAAGAGTGACCCTAGAGTATACAGGAGGAAAACAGGAAGGGCATCCATTCACTCCCTATTAGACCATACTTTGTTCATTGAGATTTCCCCATGGCAAAAGAAAGGAAAATACTGCTGCTGGCACTCTGCCCCCAGGCCAACTGCACAGCTGGTGAAATTCTGACTTGCTCTTCTTGCGGATATGACAGCCATGGCAATGTTTGCTGACCTAATGTAATTAATTGCCACTGTCCTGCCAGAACATAATCACAATGTCTGGAGATTAAGCAGAACATAATTGAGTGCTTCATCTACTTTTCAGAAAACATTTCAAATGTTATCATCATGTTTAAAAAAAAAAAAA
>PVKS010026706.1:0-28291 GCA_004027875.1 Aplodontia rufa
GATTGAACCCAGGGTTGCTTAACCACTGAGCAACATCCCTAGCCCATCTTTATTTTTATTTTTGAGACAGGGTCTTACTAACTTACTTAGGGCCTTGCTAAATTGCTGAGGCTGGCTTTGAACCAGCGATCCTCCTGCTCCAGCCTCCTAAATTGCTGGAACTACAGGTGTGGGTCTCCACACTAGGCCCATCCCTGGAGTTCTGAATCAATTTGCATTTCCTCCACAAGTTCCAGGGACTGCTGGTGGGGGTGGGCGGGGAATCACACAGATTTTGGAAGGTGCTTTTCTTGGATAAAGGATAAAGAGAGTGGATTTATTATGTCTAGACAAGAGAAGCCAGAGCCCTGGTACAAAAAGAAACTTTACTAATTTGGAGGATATAATGAGCTTGAGTCTTATTGAGAAGTTCATTCTTCTGTGGACAGGATAAGAGTGTAGGTTATTAAATTTGCTAAATGATTTGAAGTTGATAGGGAATAATCTACCTTGGAAATTTGGGGAGCCTGAAACATGATACCAGGGGAGACTATACCTATACTTGTGGTAAGTTTAAAACACAAGAAGAAAGCTGCTTGGCAGCATTTTGGAAATATTCCTTCCAGCTCTTTTCCATGACTTTGAAGTGTTTCCTTAACCTAAGTAGGAAGAAGAGGCCCACACAGAAGTTTCTAGTGCGTGTACCTCTTCTCTCTCTCTCTCTGTTCTCTCTCTCTGAGTGTGTGTGTGTGTGTGTGTGTGTGTGTGTGTATGTAATAAATAAATTAGATGTGCCAGTGGCCTCAAGAAAAAGAGAGGAAGGCAGTGTCCCTCATGCCAAGCACCGTGCCAATGTGAGGTAGAGAGAAGTAGAATGAGAGAAGGATTTAGTGGAGATTACCCAAAACAAACAGGGATGAGGAAGGTGGTCATTGATACGCATGGAACATACAGCTTAGCAAGGACACATGATGGAATGGAGTTAGCTTTTAGTGCAGAGAAAAAAAGAAAAACCCCAAGGGATTAAATTAAATGCAGTTGAGATAATGAGGTAAGAGAGTATGGAAAGAGGAAGGGGTTGAAGTTTGGGAAATAGATGGAGAAGATAGCATGGCATGGAAGGTCTTCCAAAGCTCTCCAGCAGGTGCCAGATTGGGACATACTAGCAAATGACAGAAGACATTGTAGAGACATAGAGTGCCAGGGCTGGGTCTCTTTGGAAACATGGCTCTGGGATGCTGGTGTCTTAGACAGGGAAATGTGACAATTCAGAAGCAATTAAATGAAACGTAATTGACTGAACCTCTGCCGTGGACTGGAGCTGGAACTGTGTTGGATGAGGCCGAATGGGTCTGCTCTCTGCCTTTCGGGTATAGATGCCTTAATGGTGATACAGTTTGTTGAAAACAAATGGATAGAGTAAGGAGGAAAACAGAGATAAGGGAGAAGTGCAGGAATGCTTCACAGTGGGGGGATTCCAGAAAGTTCATCCAGATCCCAAATGGTGGATGGTCAGGATTTTGCCAGAGTGGGAAGGTGAGAAGACATTCGAGGGCACTTGTTCAGCTGAACTTGGAAGGAAATGACAGGTAACACCAGAGAGATGGGATGCTGAGATGCGTGGCTGGAAGGTGAACGGGAATGGGTTGCTTTGTTTTGGGATCACTCATGTAGGGAAATCCTTGTACCATTTTAGATCACTTGTGCATGGAAATGCCTCATTTATGTCTCTTTTTGTGAGGCTCCAAGAAAAAAAATTAGGAGACAGTAACTCAGGCCAGGGCTGTGAAGGGAGATTGATTTTAAAACTTGAAAATGAGACATTTTGTACTTACTTGAAAAAAGTTGATGGATTTGGATAATCACGTAGGATTTTAAGAGAGTAATTTAATCAAGCCACTTTGTGTTGAATTTCTACGAGCCCCAAAATTACATTTTGAAGAAAAATCAAATACCTTCATGGATGGTGGTCTCCAATTATTATAGCTATGGCATTTAATTTTTGAAAAATAAATTTCAGTGCTTTGATTTTGCAAGTTGTATTTTTCCTTTCATATATCTTTATTTCCTTCATGATACTAAAAGCCCCCCTTAAATTTTGTTAGGATTCAGTCAGAAGAAGAAGAAATATTCACAGAAATGTTAACTTTATGGCTTATGAAGAAACCATTAGTTCATGGTTACAGGACAGTCAGGGGAAGGCAAACCAGGGGACTGGGAGTCATTTTCTTGGTTTAGGTCTATTATTATAAACCACAGCAACAATATAGAATAAAAGGTTTACTTTTGAGATCCACTAAACATTTTTGTATTAATTTTTTCATGTGCATAGATTTTTATTCTTTTTTCATCTAGTCTTTTTCTGACTTTTATTTCCTTGTATTATTGCTCACCAGTGATCTCTGATGTGACACTGGGGAAGCTATATGAAGGGCTATTGGATTCTGATATATATATATATATGAAATACTGTTTGTATTTGTGGATTTTTCTCAGTCTATCATCAGAGGAATAAATCATCATCAATAGTGGTAGACACTATTCTTAGATTTTATTCAGGCTCTTTCAGTTAATGGTAAGCAGATATAAAACAAATTAAGAATGCAATTATTGTTTTTTTTAATGAAAATGAATCCCTTCAGGTCATCTGCTCTTATAGTCCTGTGATTTACTTTGTGAAAGTGGACTTCCATCCGAGTGTGGGTTAGAGAACTCTCTGCTCCTGTAATTTATTACATATTTTACTGTCAGTACTATGCTCTTGTGAGATCAAGAAGTTGTCATAAATCACTTGAAAAAATAAATTGAGAAACTTCTCTACTGGGTGATAGAAATCCTCCGTTTTTTTTTTTTTAAGTTTTTCCATATTATATTTTTTCAATGTAAAGGATAATACTTCAAGAAAAAAAATTGAAAACCATTATCTTTATATATCTGGTTCCAAGTCTTTTACTTTTTGACTCTGAGAATTATATTCCTTAGACTCAGTTTTTATTTCTGGAACTTAGACTGGCACATCCGTTGATTCATCCAACTTGTTAACTTTTCTTCTGTTCTTATGTGTTTCAGCCAGAGCCAATGATGAGAAATGAAGCCATTCATTATTTTCACCATTTTACTGATAGTTCTGATCAGGTTCACCATGGGTTCCCTTGCTTGTCCTGGGACTAGGCTAGACCTCTGGCACAGTCCTTGAACAAGAGACCTCTTGGTGCCAGCTGTGACTTGAGGATTGAAGATGTTCCCCATGGCACTCTTTTCAGCCATGCTCATGTGTTCTCTCCCTGTGCATGCACATGAATGAGAGGGGCATGCACATGATTGAGTGGGAATCCACTGCTTAGAATATTGGTTGTTGCTGACATGAATCAGATTTGAAAAGTATGTCCCCAAGAAATTAGATCTCCAAGTTGCTAGATCTCCAATTTTGCAGTGGAGAGGACTGCAAAGGTGATGGCTAGACCTGCAGAATCTCAGTTTCAAACAAGGTTTCACTCCAGGAGCTGATGGGCACAGTGTGAGAAGGCCCTGGAGGTGTGTTGGGTGCATGGGAGGGACCATGGAAAAGGAATACTGATTTCTATTGAGGGTCAGGAATTAAGGAGAGGCACCATGTCTTGGTTAGGCCCTTCTAGAAATTATAATGCTTAAAATCTGGAGCTGTGATTTTATGCAACAGCAGTAGTCTATCACCCACATACCCACCTTTGAAATTCAAGGTGAGAGTGAGAGCTTTATATTAAATGTTGCTGATTTCTAACTAATGCATCACCTTTTTGTCAATTTATAGCTTAGCTTTGAAGACAGAAATAATTTTTAGCATATTGTACATAAACAGGCAGATCTCCTCATTTTCCTTCGTAGAGATAATTATGGACACTGTTGGAAGGGTAGAACTGGATTTAAAAAGCCAACGAAGGGGCTGGAATGGTGGCTCAATGGTTCTGGTGCTTGCCTGGCATGCACAAGGACACGGGGTCGAACCCCAGCACCACATACACAATGAAGAGTCTGAGCAACGAAAGCCACATGAAAAACTAAATAAAGTTGATTCTATCTTTTTCTCTCTCTCTTAAAAAAAAGCCAATGAAAACAAAGGATATGGTCTTATTTGGAATACTGTTTAGAAGGTAGAGAGTCAAATGGACTCTTGTAAATAATAAAAGAAGTTAGACATTCAAGAGACAGGGGGAGGGAAAGTCCTTATGGCAGTTTGGTAGGGACTGGTTCATTGAGTGAGGTCTTCCTGATGAGGAAGAGGGTACCTAGGAATATGGCTCCCTAACCTAGAGGCTTTTTCTAGGAAGTATACTTGGACCAGACTTGATTTTTCCTGGGATGACCTCCTCATGACATTTGCTGTAGATCTTAGGTAGAAGTTGTGCAAATCTTCAAGGAATGCACATCTCCCTTTCTAGACTATAAACTCCCTGAAAGAAGGGCTCATGTCGCCTGTTCACCCACACAGCTTAGCTTCCTGGTATAGTGCCTGACACATGGTAGGTAGTCAATGCAAGTTTTTTTTTTTTTTTTAAAGAGAGAAACAACTTTATTTAGTTTTTCACATGGCCTTAGTTGCTCAACACTCAGTCGTGTACGTGGTGCTGGGGTTTGAACCCGGGTCCTCGTGCTTGCCAGGCAAGCGCCAAAATCGCTGAGCCACTGCTTCAGCCCCTCAATGCATGTTTTTATTAAACAGATTTTTAAAATACTAATTGAATAAACAAATGGATTTTCTGGTCATAGCCTCTGAATGCCACCAAGAATGGTCTGTTTTCAATAGTTACATCAGAAATCAAATGGAGATGATGGCTGGGATCTCTGGGAGGATTTTTCTGTATTGTAGTTGAATTATGATATTTTTGCTTTCATCATCCCTTTCCTTTGTATTTTACTTCCTTGCCAACTGCTTTGTATTATACTTTCCCAACAACACATAAAGCCATCTACTCGGCCATGCATTTGCTGTTGGTGTTCACCATTCTCTGCCACCATCTTGCATTAGTGTACACTCCAACTTTAAATCTGGGTCTTAGCCATGCCTGCCTCTTATTTCTTGACTTGCCCATTAAACAGACTATTTGTTTCAAAGTATCTAAAACAGAGAAGACCCATACTCTAAAACACTGCAACAAGCAAAGAGGAATCAATGGCTCTCCATTGCTGTTCCGGGTTCCAGCTCTGCAGCATTTGATACTTGTCCATGTCCTACTTTTTTGAAACTCTTGGATGCTAGATCATTGCATTCAGGTTCCTCTCCTACTTACCCACCCCACTTCCTCTTCTATCCCTTAAGAGCTGGATTCCCCCAGGTGATGCCTGGGTTTTTCCTCCTTTCATTGTGCCTCATGCTTTCTCTGGATGTTTCATCTGTCTTCAGCTATCATAGACGCACTCATGACTCCTGGATCTGGCTATCCTATCATATGATTCCAGACTTATTGTCAGCTGTCTATTACTGCCCTCATTAATTCTTGCTTGTGTCTTACTATCATCTACTCAATGACTTGTTTACAATAGCAGATTTGTCACTTTAACCCTCATACTGCTATCAGAGTTATTTTCCTGGAAAGGAAAATAAAGCAGAGCATGCCATTCTCCCTTTTATATGCCTGTTATAGATTCCCAAGACTGCAGGGTAAGTCTTTATCATCACCCTCATCACCACATTTACAACTAAATCAGTGTTTGCTCTGGCCAGGCATTATTCTAGCCCCTTGATACATGTTGACTTATTTAACCCTGACAAGCACCTTGTGAGGTAGATGTTGATGGCCTCCCATTTCACAGATGAGGACACGGAGGCAGTAAGCGGACATGCAACGTGTTCAGGATTACACAGAGACAAAGCCCATCTGTGACTGTCCCTATGCTCCAGTCACATGAACCTTGCCCCTGCTTCTCTACATCCTGTCCTCTTTCTCAAGGCCCTGCCTTGTGCCTGCTGTTCTCTCTGCGGAGATTGCTGTTAACCCTTCATCTGCCTGGTTAACTCTTGCCCAGTGGTACTCAAGACATTTTCTTTGGGAAGACTTGAAAATCCATGGTCATTGTCATCTCAGTGGTCCTACCTGCCCTGTCATAGGATATTTTCTGTTTTATTACACAATGAACTCTCTCTCTCTTTCTCTCTCTCTCTCTCTCTCTCTCTCTGTGTGTATTTGTACCCTCTATAAAATTATGAGCTCCTTAAAATCAGAAAGCATTTTTTTGTTTCTATTTTTTAGAATTTGTTAGGGGCCTGCTATGTAACAGGTTTGTTAATGGAATCAATTAGCAAAAAAAGTTTGTTAATGGAACCAATTAGCCAGGAGCTCCATGAGGTCAGGAACTGTGTTTTTCTTTTCTTCGGTGCAGTGTACGTAGCTTCTAGCATAAATACGTAAGAAGTGCTCAATTAACATTTGAATGAACAAATGAACTGATTCATCACAGTTTTAGCAAAATTAACCAAACACAACTTCCAACTTTTTATTCCCTCATATGAAAGCAGCAATTTTAGCAGCATCAGCTTGGGTGTTCTTGATGTTTAATAATTGTATTCATTTTCACTTAAAATATAAGGGGTTTTGGTTTCTTTTTGACCTCATTTAAGATTATCTGAAAATTAAGTATAGATGAATATAAATACATCTCAATTGATTATTAGACCACTGTCTTTGTTTACAATTTAACATATTCTTATTTTTATATTAGAGAGTAATTTAATTACCACCTATATTCCAAGAATGAGAAAAAAAAACTATGAGTAATTTTCTAAGTATTGGGATGCTGGGGTTAGTGAGGTTAAAGACTTTGTAATATGAAAATTACTTTTCATTGAGACCAAAGAAGACTCAGGAGGTAAAGAGCTGTTTCTGATGGGCATGGCTTTCTTGGTGTGGAAACTTTACCTGCTGTCCTGGTTTGATGGGGGAGAGTGTGATGCCCTGGGTGTTGATCACGGGCAGGATCTGGTTCCCGATGACCGTGGCGATGATCTGGCCCTGGGCATTTGTCAGGAGTTGGGGGGTGATAGGCTGTACTTGAAGGCCCTGAGTGCCACTCGCTGTTTGGCTCGATGGCCCTGGATTAGGCATCAGTGGAATGGTCCCAATAATCTGCAAGAGATAAGCCCAAATGTTAGGAGCTGGGTTCAGTTCAGGGCCTGTGCATAGAACCAAGACCACATGGTACCCTGGTCCTTGTAGGACGCCTTCCAGGAGTAGGTCGGAGGGGTGTGATAGTCGTGAAAGAAAGTAGCAGGGGATGAGTACTCAAAGAAGAGATAACTCCATATGGACTGAGTTCATCAGGAGAAGGGAAAAGTATCTTATTTAAAATTAAAATCAAGCAACGATAAATGAATAAACATGCAGTTTCTGCCAGGGCAGTGCAGGCATCTGCTTTCTCTCAGAATCAGGGAGGGGAAGGATTTCTCGGCAGCCAAAGCTCTTACCCAGCTGGGTTGGGCTTCATCCCTTCCCCACAAAGGCTCTGCCTGTCCTAACCTCTGGGGACTCCTCTTTCACAATCTGCTCCTTGACATCGTTTCTGCCCTCTATCTCTTTTAAAAGTTGGGGTCTGCTTCCTGACACTCCTAGAAGGATTCAGGGCTTCAAGCAGCCTGGTGCTCACAGTGGGTGAGAGCTCAGGCCCTGGAGACAGGGGGCAGGATTGCGCTCTCAGCTGTGCTGCATACCGTGCCTGCAGTATTTGTCAATAGAACTAAGCTGTCTGAAGGCCTAAGAGAATCTAGATAATAAATAAACGTCCGGAATTCTTAGAGGTGAAGGAACTACTGAGGACTGACATCAGAACAAAAGGGGCATTTTAAATGATGCATTTTAAATGGGGAGAGGAGAGCTACAGGTTAGGGGTTTGGGCCTCTGTGAAGATGCAGGACAGGGTTTCCTTTGTCTCTGCCTGTGGCTTCACTGAGTAGATCATGTGGACTGACTTTGGGAGGGATGTAGCTGGATCTAATTGCTGTGGAAGGAAGGAAGGTACCATGGAGGGGTGCAGCAAAGGTCCAGGGTGTCCACAGACTTGGGAAAAAATAAACCTTACTCCTACATTGCTAGGGTCAGGTCTCATCTGTAAAAATCAAAGTATGCTGTTTCCAAATATCGTGGAGTTTCCTAAAGGGCATCACGGGGACTTGTTATGCAGATGTGTGCAGGATGGTTAGCAAGTTCTGTTTTGGAGGATGTCAAAGGTTGCTTCTCAATTGTGACCCATGGTGACCTGGCCTGTGGGTCCCCAAGATGTAGTAATAATAATGCCACAGGGAGTGCTTTTACAAGTATGGTTTCATTTCACTCTGTACTCTTCTGACAACTCTATGAAGTGGGGATTAATCATGCCTTGATTTTGTAGGTAAGACACAGGGGTATAGGGAGGTAAAGGAATTCCGTGGAGTCATTTAATGGAGTTTGTAGGTGACAAGTGAAACTGGAATCTGGGTGTGGCTGACCCCTAAATAATTGCTTTTCCCTTTGCTTCTTGGCTCTTACCACCTGGAGGCACCAGCTTTGTGACAATGCTTGTGTCCTGGTTGAAATTTCTCCCTAGATGATATAACCTGCTTGTGGACTGGGTTTATAAATGGCACTGTTTTCTACTCGCACAGCACTCACACAGGGCTTTGAAGGTAGTTTCTCGGTAAACATTTCCTCAGTTAATAGGTTTTAGACTCAGCTACCACTGGGACTCCAGAGGCAATTCAAACAGCAGGAGAACTGCAAGACCACGTTATTGGGGGACAGGTCACATTGGAGAAAGCTCCCTCTTCACCTAGCCATTGCTTCCACTCCAGGAGCCCCTGAGGGATGGCTCTAATGGAGGAGCTGTGCGACTATCAAATATCAATGGCAGTTGTCAATGGTTGCTGATAAAGGTCAAGTAATTACTCCAAGAGTGGTCAGTCATTTCGAAGGGAGTTTGAAGGCCCCTAGTCTCCCCCAGCAAGCCTGTAATGTTGTCTTGCTGCACTGGCAGTGAACATGTCTCCCAGTGCAAGCAAGGTCAGGAATAGTCCACATCAATAGATCACAGCACATAAGTACTTTATTGATGAGTGGTCTTGCATTAGGCTGCCCAGGATTCAAAGACCAGTTTCTGTGATCCCCCCACAAGCAATGTAAGAAATGCCTGGGGAACTGATCTCCTGTTCCAGCCTACTTTGGATAGCTTCCCCTTTCATGCAGGTACATAGTGAAAACTCAGCCAACAACCCATCCTCTCTGCCTGCCCCCAGTGTCTTAGGCCTTCACAGACCTGCTCCATCTGATTCCCCTAAGTTGAAAGCCGGTGAAAGCTGAATGCATTTATGAGGCAGGGTTGGTGGGTTCTATTTTAGGCAGGATGTCAGTGTGTTTAGGAGTCTGTGGGAGTTAGTAGCCCGAGAGAATGCCTCAGAGTGAGGCACAGCACATGACAGTTACAGAACACACTGTGATGAAAAGAGAAGCATTCTGCCCCGGGATGATTGACAGGAGTCTGCACTGCCTCCGTGGTAACGAGATGCGTTTTCTGGGTGAAAGAAGAGTCAGAAAAGCAAATGCAAACACTCACCAGCCTCTCCTCTAAGTACAGCCTCACTTCTCAATACTGAGCCGCAACATCACTAAAACATGTGCACTTATGTCCTCCCCACATCGCCTCTCTTTTTTTCCTAGGTGTTAGCATCACTTACCAAGATAGGACAGCAGTAGTGTCAGAGCCGGAGGAATATGTAATGGCCTGACTGAAGGAGCCCTTTCATAAAGGGAGCCTGCCTGCGAGGTAAAGGGCAGGGGCAGGAGCAGGTGGAGAGTCAGGAAACCTCTGTGAAGTTATGCGTTTCTCATTTCTCTCCCCCTTTCAGGGATGTTGGGATCATCATCTTGGCATGCCAAAAACTTGGCAATGCATTGTGGGGAATTTTGTCATATTCTCCAAGGTCTCACAATATGCTGGGTTTTATTTGCTTTTCTTCTTTGATGGGTACACATAATCACACACAAGATGGTCTAAAATTTTTCTGATGAGCCTATTTTGTTTAAGCTGGCTCTGATTCCTGTTAACATTTTTTCATATCTAATCAGAATTCCTCCATGGACTTTGACTTCACACAGATTGCAACAAGGAGCTGAGAGGCGCCCAGGTGGCAAAGTTCTGAGACTCCACATTTGTAAAAAGTTGTCTGTTTTACTAGTGGAAGTTGTATTTTAAAGTAAGGCTTTTCAATACAAGTTAATAAATGGGATGGCATCAAATTAAAAAGCTTCTGCACAGCAAAGGTAACAATGAGGAATGTGAAGAAAGAGTCCACAGAATGGGAGAAAATCTTTGCTGGCCACTCTTCCAACAGAGGATTAACATTTAGCATATATAAAGAACTAAATAAAATTTACACCAAAAATTCAAATAAACCATTTAAAAATGGGCAAATGAATTAAACACAACTTCTTAAAAGAAGAAATACAAATGGCCAACAAATATATGAAAAAATGTTCAACATCATTAGCAATTAGAGAAATGTAAATCAAAACTATACTGAGATTTCATCTCATACCAATCAGAATGGCAGTCATCAAGAACAAAAACAATAATAAATGCTGGAGAGGGTGTGGAAAAAAGGAACACGTTTACACTGTTGGTGAGATTGTAAATTAGTACAATCACTATGGAAATTGGTATGTAGTTCCTCAAAGGACTATGCATGGAACCACCATCTGACACAGCTTTACCACTCCTTGGTATTTATCCTAAAGAATTAAAGTCGTCTTACTACAGTGACACATGCATTCCCATGTTTACAGCAGCAAAATTCACAATGGCTAGATTATGGAACCAGCCTAGGTGTCCATCAACAGATGAATGGAGAAAGAAAATGTGGTGTATATATACAATGGAGTTTTATTCAGCCACAAAGATAAATGAAATTACATTATTTGCAGAAAAAGGATGGAACCAGAGATCATCATGTTAAGCAAAATAAGTTAAACTCAAAGAGTCAAGGGTCATGTGTTTTCTCTCATATGTAGAAGCTAGAGAGGAAAAAGGAAAAGAAAGGTGGGAGCAGATCTGTAGAGGAAAGGAACCAAGGGGTGAGAGGTGTGGAGGGAGTAGAGAAATGCTGGGGAATGATATTGGCCAAACTATATTATTATATTGTATGCATGTATGAATATATAACAGTAAATTCCACCACTATGCACAACTCTAAGGCAGTAATAAAAATGTGGAAAAAATAAGATGAGGCCTTTTGGGATTTGGTGGAAATAATTGCATCCATACATTTCAACTAAATCAGGAAAATAAAACAGGTTTGGGAAGTACATAGGTAATGTCTGGTTTGAGGGCATCAAAAGAGGATGCTTTTGAGACACTTGTAATCTGAAAACTCAGTTTTGGGGGAATTTGAATATTTAGATCACCAAAGCTCAGGATTTACTGGTAAGAGTCCTGATAGAAAGTAACGTTGCTGAACAAATAAGGCAGCTGGGCTATGACTCCTGTTCAAATCACTCAATATTCAAAACAAATGCATGCTCTCCTAAAACACTAAGGATTCTGGCAGAGCAGCTGGATTCCTACAGACCCTTGTCTCCATAAGCACTGCATCACGAGCCACGGGTGATGCCAATGAGATGCAATTGGGACATGGTAGGGTAATAAGACATTGAAAGCAATGATTCTACCAATTCAAGCAGAGTAATGAAAAGCACTAAATTAGTATGGGCCTATCTGATGAAAATCTCTCTACTCATGTGGTGAGTACACAAAAGAGTATTGAGAATACATGAGTAACTTAAGAGGAAGGAAGGTGGGGATGGTTCAGGAAGATTTCCCAGAAGATATGGAAGTCAAGTGTCTTGTAGGTTGGATGGGATTAGTAACAGTAGCAAGACTAACCTAATGGTGAGAGATAGGAAGCCAACCAGTTTAGAGGCCGGAGGAGGTTGAGACAGGCCAGTCTGTGTCAAATTCCATCCAGCCAAGCTGTTATGGTGAATAGGTTTTGATGGGGTTGGGAAAGAGCACTGGAATGGAGATATTCAGGTATGAATGAGGCAGTGTGGATAGAGTGACTGAATTGGTGAAAGTCTACAGATCATGCGATCAGTTGCTGGAATGCTATTGTCGTCCAAGTGTGAAGCAAAATGCCCCCATGAATCCTCGGCCTGGGGGATGCTTGATTCGTTGGCTTCCACTTCAATTCAAAAAGCTCATCCTACTCTTATGCCTAGACTGCAACATTAGAAATTTTTGAGTGAAGTTATTGCCCCATCAATCCCACAGCAAATAGCTCAGGCATCGTTTGCAATGATCTTCTGTGTCATTGTCCTGAGTCTCTACCAGTAATGATGAATGCGTTAACCAGGCTAAAGCTCATACTGATATTAGAATGATAATTTGTGACCTGAAAGAGTTCCAGCTTTTCTGACAGGAGACTTATTTGGTTATTGCCATTCATGTCCACCTGTCTCTTTCCTTAGATGAGTTAACAGTATAAGCCACAATTGAGGGATAGTGCTCATTAATATCTGTATTTAAAAGATCAGTGTTCATTAATATCCACATTAAAAGATTCTTATTTCCATGAGCATTTGGGTGTCTTACATTCAACTGGAACTATTATAATAAAAGACATCATGAAGATTATTTTGTGATTACTGCAAATGCTTGCAGTTCAGGGCCATATTGCTCTTTTGGGTCCTCAGGTTATTATTACAATGCCCTGATCCGCCTCTGTCTGGTCGGGGTTTTCAACAGGGATGAATTAGGTCTGAAGGAGATTAAATGCCCCGAATATATTCATAGCTGCCATGTGGGTGTCATCAGCAGCAGTCTGAGGGTAGTGTCACAGAAGCCCAGGCACCTAGATAAGTCATCTGCTGGGCCACGTGTTGCTACCATCTGTGATATGTTGTTAAACTCTGCTATAAGAATGTGATCGCGGATGTCAAACTGACAAGTAATTTTGTTGTTCACGTCTTAAGAACAGGAAACCCGTCAATACTATAAAATCAGTGACTTTCTCAGGGCTTTCAATGCATCAGCAAAGATAGTTCCTTTTCAAATATTTGTGTAACCTCAGCACTTTTTGGTCAAGAGGCTTTTGTTAACGCTGGCATCACTTTGGCCATACTTGAACATATTGCTTAAAGCATTTGAGAGCCAGGGAGCAGGTGGGGAGCAACCACCTAACAGAAGCAGCCAATGGCTTTCTTCCTTCTTTCTCATCTGATTATAGCTGGTCTCTCTCTTCCAAGTGATGATTTTGTTTTTTAAGTGATACATTCATTCTAGGCTCATTGTGCTCTAAGCTTTAAGGTTAAACTTGCTTGGAATTATTTTTGGCAGCCCTGATTAGGATATTGATTCTGGGCAAGGTAGGGGAATACTATGATTTCCCAAAGAAAATTCATTTTCCAAGATGCCATCTAGTGCCTTCTTGAATTTGGCTATGTCCAAGATGGAGAACAAAGGAAGAAGTGAGAGGGGTTCTGGCAGAGGTGCTGAATCAGAAAGTGTAAAGGCACGAAGATAAGCAGATGCAAGCATCCAATTAGAAGAGGACATTAAACCAAGGACAAATAGTTTTAATATTGCAGGCTGTGCCAATCAGTTGGTTTTGGCTTCCTGAAGCTCTGGCAGTTCTACTGCTAGGAAGAAAGAGTTTTAAAGTGATTAAGAATAGCTGGCATGGGCATGGGATTAGGGAATGGTAGTGGGCCTGAAGGTGGCATCATAAAGCCCAGGGCATGAGTTGAATTATCTTTATCTACCTTGCAAGGAATAGATGACACACATATATTTAATGAACAACTTGAAGAAGAACATTTTAAGGTGTATATTTTTAATGCTTTTGTTGTGGTTGGTTGTAGGTACTCTACTGCTGGGAATACACACCTACTTGATGCTTTTCATTGTCAACTAGAATTAGAATCCTCACTGGATACCCTACTGCTTGGTTCCAACTTTAGAAACACACAGACAAAAACAAAGAATGGAGGTGTCAGGATCTCTAAAATGGCACTTTCTGTCACATTATGAGAATAATTTGGATGAAAAATTGATATTATAAAAAAGCAATAACAACAATAGAAACAATCTCAACTCTTTGTTAAAAGTTTCTTAAAACCATTAAAGGTAATTTTCCTTAATATAGTTTAAGATGTATATAGAGGAAACAAATTTCCCACTGACTGTTTAAGCCCAGGCTTTGCCATGAACTGGTGGAGATTGCTGATGAATTACTTTATCTCTTAGAATTTTAGTATACTCATCTGTAAAATAGGAATGGTGATGTTCCTTACTTGAGGTTATGGTGAATACTAAAAACGGCAATGCATGCAAAGCACCCAACACTGCTTTGCCAAATAGATGCTTACATGCTTGTGTGGTAACTCTTGAGCATTTGTACTAAGTTGCAAAAGCTCTTTTGAATGTTGTTGTGTCTCCATGGAAATAGTTGATCATCAAGAAGAGAAGACAGTAGCTTAACATGAAACATAATTAAATCTTTCTTGTCTTATAGCAGAATGTTAAGCTGAAAGTTTCCATGTAGGCACGAAGATTCAAAAGGTGCTGTGTTACAAAGGAAAGACTAGACCACATACTGACTACATAGGGTTACTGAAAACCAGTTGGACAGTTCCAGAACTCAGACCTTCACAGTAGACACAAAGCACTTTTGAAATTCACTTTACTCCCAGGGGTGGGCCACAGGGAGCTTTCTCCTTACCTTGAGATTAATAAAAGTGGTTGGATCAATATCATACTCTTAAATTTGGGGGACATGTACTTGAGGAGTGAAAAGATGAGAGGCTGTGGCTTTTTGAGCTGAGAGGGGAGGAGAGAAAAAAACACAGGAGGAGAAGGGAAAGAAAGAGACAAAGAGATGAGAAGCAGAAGAAGAGGAAGAAAGAAAGAATGAAAGAGTTGGGCTCAAAAACAAACCAAAAAGAAAGAAAGAAAGGAAGAAAGGAAAGAAGAAAGAAAGAGAAGAAGAAAGAGAAGGGAGGAGGAGGAAGAAGAGAAGGGTGAGAGATAGCACCCTGCAGAACATTGGCATTAGCTGCGCATCCACAGATGGGAGGGGTTAGGGTGTATATTTTTCTAGACTCATTTTCATGGATCCAAGCCATTTAAAACCCTGTCCTAGAGGACTGACCCTTTGGGGAATGGGAACTAGGACAGCTCCAGAGAGAGCTTTGAAGAACAGATCTGGAGAACACCAAGCTCTGAGACGAAGCAGGCAACTGGAAGAAAACACATGACCTTCAGAAATGTATCTTTGGAAAGCTCATCGGATCTGGGGTGAACTCATGGCAGTGCTACTAAGATGGCCTGAGCCATCTGCTTTTTTGGGCTACAGGTGGCTGGGGCCGTGTTTGCTGAACTCCCCACTTCAACCTGGTGGATCAGAAACATCATTAACAAGCTAGGGGAGGAGGGGGATATTTCAAAAGGGACATAAAGAGGAACCCAACAGTAGCAAGCAGCAGGAAGGAAACCTAGCTGGGACTACTGCTTCTGTTAGTGGGGCTTCAAATAAGATTTGCAGTTTTGATCGTTGTCAGGGAAATGGGAATCTCATTTTCAATTTAAAGTGACCACAGAAGATTTTAGTCCCCAAGAACACCCAGAGAAGACATGGAGCTGGAGGCTCAGGAAGGACCATCACCACTGATGAGGTTGAAATGAACTGTTCTCCCCTGCACTATTAAGTCAGTAACACTCAAAAAGGTGATTTCATGGGTCACAATGCCAAAAGTTTGTCAACTAAGAATGCTTGAGATAGGAGAAAGGAAAGCAAGGAATTATGGAGGAGAAAAGAGAATTTAACAAGCTACCAGAGGTATAAAATTTCAAATTGTGAACAGAACGTATGTACTATGAATTTGATTTATTTTTGAGAGGTAGTGCTTGCTATTCATTACACTGATTGCTGAAGTTTTGCCTGACTTAAAAGTGATTTTTTCTACTCAAATTCATTAGCTGCTGAAATTTCTCTGAAGTTTTTGAAAATCTTTAAAATTATACCAGGGAAAGTCAGTGCCTACCAAAGGGGACAATAGTGACAGTATCTAAGAAAAGATCAGAAGGAAGTCAGGAGCAATTTTGACCTGGTCATTTGGCAACTATGTTAGCAAGGTTATTCTCATATGTAATTAGCAATATTTGTAAAGTATACTAAAGATGTACTTTTGAGAATTTCCATTTCCTTTCTTTTCCTTAATTAAATGTAAAACTATCTGAAACTCACAGACACACTCTTAACACAGCTTTTATTTGTTAAGTTATTGAGAAATAAAGAAATCTATTGTGTGTACCTCTGTTTTCCAATTACAAATAATAAGGCGAGATGAAAGGATTCTAGCAGATCTTAATGATATAAGACAGGGTGGATGATGTCAATTCCAAGGGTGCTTTACAGGTACAATTTGCTTATAGACCACTGGCGGAACCCTAGTTATGCAGCCCATTAGCAGCAAATATCGCAGAAGAAGCTCCACATCTCTCAGGGAACTGACAGGCCTCCCAGGTAAGAGTCAACTCGATTGATACAATGATCATCCTTATTGGACCTGAATCTTTCTCGGGTCCTTTGGCAAAATGAAGTTAGCAGTCTCAGCGCTGTTCTGGGAAGTTGATAGTTCCTACTACAGCAATACTACAACTGAATCTGGCACACTCTACACTCTGGAGATAGGTGCTTTGTTTTATTCTTTTCTCCTTAAAAATTTTATTTTAAGATGCCTCATAATACCTGTACTTACATATATTACTGCAATTGTGAGGTTTGCTATTTTCTCTTTTATTTGGGGTTCCCACTCCAGTGTCAGGAAACATTGATAGAAAAAAAGATTTGATCCAGTGTATAATCAAAACTTAAATTAAATTTGCACAGATGATTCTACACTGAGATGAGAATTGAGGAGTCATTGTAACTGCCTTTGTGGTCTATTCTTGGAGGGACGAATGGATAGCAATTAGTGCCCAGGAAATGCATCCTTTTTTTGAACATGGCATATGCTTGTCATTACATGAGTTGTAAAGTTATGTCTGAAAATTATACATTTATTATATTGGAAAGCACATTGGCAAATTCTGGATTATATAGAGGTTCTTGGTTTCTCTATGGTGCTGTTTCCCTTCCCTTCCATTTCTTTCTTTCCTTCTTTCTTTCTTCTTTCTTTTTTAACTCAGCTAGAAGGTAGGTCAATGAAGACAGGACAGGAGAGAGCCAGTTATACAAACCATTATCTCCAGCTATTGTCAGGGTTCAGATGGGCATTGCTATAGACTGCATCTTTATGTCTCCCCAAATTTCACATGCTGAAACCTATTTCAAACATGATGGTGTTTGGAAGTGAGGCCTTTGGGAGGGGGGTAATTAGGAATATGATGAGTGTCCTTAGCAAAAGGAGCCCTGTTTTACTATTTGAGAACACAGTGAGATAGATGCCCATATGTGAACCAAGACGTGGACGTCACCAGACACAATCTGTTGGCACCTGGATCTTTGACTGATTCACCTTGAGGACTGTGAGAAATAAATTTTGGTTGTTTAGAAACTTCCCAGTCTATGGTATTTTGATATAGCAGCCTGAATGGATTAAGACAGGCATGAAGTTGAAATCAATGATTACTGGTTTCATCTATGACTGGGGAGAAAAATTCCATGATACAAAGTAGTTTTCCCATGCTGATTCCCAGAAAAGACTCAGCAAGGAAAGAGAATATGGAGAATCTTAGCAAGGAAAAGAGATCTCAAAATTCTCCAAATTTCAAGAATCTCAGCAAGAAATGAAAATTTGGACAAGGGAAGTGAAATTTGGAGGGATCCTTTTGGAAATGGATGGAACCTTTCATTTTGTTCCATACTTCAGAAATTTATTGCTTGTGGTTAGCACATAGATTTTCCTCTGGAGACATATTGCTTATGGTAGCCTATTCTTAAAGGATTTGAGTGCATATATGTTTGGCTAGATTTGTGCAAATATTAATATTTTACATATTAAAGTATATTTTTTTAAAAAAGAGAGAAGGACAGTGAGAGAGAGAAAGAGAATCAATTTTTATTGAGTTTTTCACATGGCTTTCATTGCTCTGACACTTCGTTGTGTATGTGGGTGCTTGGGTTTGAACCTATGTACTCCCGCATGCCAGGCAAGCGCCATAACCATAAGCCATCGCTCCAGCCCCTAAAGTATATCTTATGGTTATATACTGCAGACATCGGCAGCAAATTCACTGGCAGAACCCCTCTGCTTTATTCTGTAATGACTTCAAAACTAAGGGTTGTTTTATTCATGCATTCACTCATTTACAAATAAAAGGTTGCTCACATATTCATTCATTCATTCCAGATATCTCCTTTTTGAGGGCCTGCTGTGTGCCCAACACTGGGCTGTACCACATTACACTCATTTCCAATGTAGAAGGCCAAGAAATTATCCAGCTCTCTGAATTTGTGCAAAATCTTTCTTTTAGATTAATAGAATTGTTCTGTAAATCTTGTCCTCATGTGGCACCAGCAACCCACCAATGAAGACAGCTTTGTCTCACTGTAGTCAGGACAATCAAGATGGCAGCGATTACATAACCTAAAACTGCTGTTGAAAAGAGTTCTAGAGGCTCCTTTTCCCTCACGGAAACTGCTGCAATTGCCAGTGACTTCCGGTGCTCTTTGGAGGTCTCCTCTTCAGAAGGCTGGTTGTTTACAGGATAAGATGTGTCACTGGTCACCTGAGTTCATTGAAATAGTTTCTTACTCTTTCTTGAAAGCTAGTAGGTTTTTTTTTTGTTTAATCTTCAAGGAAAGCCACTATTATTGAAAATTCATTTCTGTGTCGCACTTAGTGAATGCCCAGAGTGTACTAGGCGCTGTTTTAGATCCTGGGAGTTTGAGAAATATGACTGTTTTAAATCTTGCTTTTAAACCACCCTGACTATATATAAAAATAAATAAATGAAATGAGATGGCTAAAATGACTGCCTGCAGAGGGTCATGGAATAATCAGGGCTGGGTTAATTTATAGGGGATAGGAAGGAGGTTGGTCCATTAGGAACTTGGTTTTCCAAGGACATACATTGAAAGTGCCGGTTTCATCCTGGAGACCAGAAATGACAGGTATATCGTGGGGAATAGAACAATGTTCCTCCTCAGACCAGACTTCAATCCTAACCTATGTACATCTTATTTCTACCACAAAAATTATATAAATTTATTACTTGGTAAACAATAGCTCCATTCCATCAGGCTCTCACAAAGCCTCCCCCATTTATGAATACATTTTAATTTTCCTATCTACAGAATCATAATTAGAATAAAAAAGGACCTTTCAATCCATTGTTATTTATAAAAAGAGCCAAGATAATGTTTAGTAAAAGCAAATTCCTTCAAGCCATTTGTGGTCTTAGTTTTGATTTGTAGCTTCTCACATTATTTATTCTGTTTTTCTCACTTTATTTATTTGAATATTTTTCAGCGGGAAGAAAAAGCAAATATTTCTAAAGATGATCTAACACTTCAATTTCCAATTCTATTCAGTGGTTTTTACATTTGCATTATGTTTTGTCCACTAGAAAGTTCAATAATGTCAAAGAAACATAAAACAGAGACACATTCTTAAGGATGGACTGGAAACATTTCTTTTCATCATCATTTCCCCCTTTTTCCAATGATTACTCATTAAACTGTGAGTTCTTTTCATTTTTTCTGCAGCTGCCAACATTGTGGAATTGCAAAAGCAGGTTTTTTCCTTTCAAAAGAGTACCACAACTGGGGTGAAGCCATCTTTTTGCAGAAAGACCAAGTTTGTGAGCTTTTACGTGACTTTGCCTAAGACTTTAACTTTTAATATAAGCAAGAAATACTTAGAATTTGGGAAAGTATTTCTGCTTCTGCCTGTTGGTACCAGATTAGGTGATTAAATGAGATTAAAGTTATTTATTGCTTGGGAGAACACCCTGACTCAAGGCTTGTCCTTAGAAGCTTTAGTAAACATTCCCAAATGAAGCCCTGGACCTGTAAACTGTTTATTTTATGTTTTTTTTTTTTTTCCAAATGAGAGGTAAAAAGAGCTACCACAATGAAAGAAAAAAATCTAATCAGGGACCAGTGATCTCTAATATTCCAAATTCACCCTTCATTGAAATAGGTTCTTATTCAATGGAAATTGAAGAAAATGTTTGGCAGTTGCTCAAGAAAGTGCTATACATATTTAGCATCTCCTAGTTCTGTGTTTATACTCAGTGCGCGCACTCAGGCTGAATTTAAATTAGGATAAACAACAAAACAAAAAAAAAATAGGGTGGGGAATGAGGCCACCCCAAGTGCCACTGAAGAGACATCTGTTTATCATCACCCAGTTCCATGAGTCCAAGGTGCTTCACATGCTTTTCATGAAGAGAACATCCATTGTTGTGGCAAAATTAAACAATTTTTGATACTTGCATGCAATATTTATCTATCTGTTCAATCAGAAAAAAGTTGTCCTCATCACTCTAACATATATTACTTTTTCAATTTCCTGTTAGTAATGCTTTCTTAATGTTCTTTAGGGTGAGACCACAGAATTTCTCATTTCTCACAACAAAGACCACAGCTCATTAGAATTATGCTGATGAGTTTTTCTCATAAAATTGCATCTCCGTTTTCAAAGGTGATCAATCTGCACCTTTATCCCTAATGTTCAGGCAGATTTTAATAGATGGAAGCAAAGAGGGCCAGATGTACTCTCCCAACTGTGGTTTCTCATAGTTTTCTGACTCTGACTTTAAGTGTCCCTAAAAATTAGACATACTTTGGTCCTTCAAATTTTGTCCTGGGAAAATGTGATTTATTATTGTTGATAAATCACTAACATAGTGATTTCCTGACTGTCCTGTTCTAAGCTCAATGATTTATAATTTATGCTAATAAAATAAATTTTTGAATTTTAACTTATTTTTGAAGTATAACTTTATCAGGAACATGTATCTTGCCAGTCTTGCCAGATGAAATCATTCACAAACTAGACATTTATATTACTAAATAATGGAGATGCTGATCTAGGGAAACTTAACCTTGAAAAACAATTGAATTATCTAACTACAGAATCATCAGCTTAATCCACAGCTCAGAATTAGAAAAATGATATAGTTAACTCCTGTAAAACATTTGGAGCATTTCTAGCAATGTTTGTCAAGTCAGGTTTGGTTTGAGATGGATACGTTCTTAGTACTTTCTGATTCATCTAAGTTCTTCACTGCAGAAACAAGTCTAGGTACATAAAACCATAGGTAACAGCCCCACTTCTACTGTCTTTTCTGCATGTGGGCCCAAAGGGGCAGAATATCTATTTTTCATATATATTTTTCACATGAATTTATGGTTTCAAAAATCAAAATGAGGGGCTGAAGCGGTGGCTCAGCGGTTATAGCGCTTGCCTCGCATGCTCAAGTACACTAAGTGTCAGAGAAATGAAAGTCATGTGAAAAACTCAATAAAAATTGATTTTCTCTCTCTCTCTCTCTGTCCCTTTCTCTTAAAAAAAAAATCTGTCGTCTTCTTTCCTTTAAAAAAAAAAAGTCAAAATGAGCTCTCAGGGTCCTCAGTAGCATACTACATCACTCTCTTTTGTGTTAATTTAAGATATCTGTGTATCACCTTTTAAACATAAGCATCCTTTCTCTCAAGGAGACTTTTATATTAAAAATGCAAAACCAAAATAATTTTCTTATAACCAAATTATACTAAGAACATCCTCACATTAAAAAACATTCTGGGGTCTGGAGCAGTGGCTCAGTGGTTTCAGCGCTTGCCTGGCAAACACGAGGACTCGGGTTCAAACCCCAGCACCACGTACACAACTGAGTGTTGGAGCAACTAAGGCAATGTGAAAAACTAAATAAAGTTGTTTCTCTCTTTCTCTGTCTCTCTCACTGTCCCTCTCTCTTAAAAAAAAATTCTGTTTTTAAGTTGCAACCAAATCCTCAAATTCCACGTCAACTTACAAAAGATTTTTTTTCTCTGCTTGTACATATCACTTATTCCTTCCCTTTGGTTACCCAGGATGGCCTGCTAACATCCCCTGCAGATTTACTGAAGGCAGATGGGAATGTTTTTATTATAGGCCACCAGAAGAAACCAAGAGAACTTAAATGAATCTAGTAGGTAATATATCCCTGTGATCCTGCCTTTTGATTTAAAAAAGTAAAACATTTTGTTACTGAGAAAAGTGAATGCTATTATGTCCAGCAGTTGTGTAGTCATGTTAGGGAAGCAGACTGGATATCACCTATCTGGGTGCTGCTGATAATATGGAGAAAACACAGCTTATCTGGTTATTAACAGTATGAGAAGCAGACTAAAAATTGTCAAACAGATCTCTGCACGCAAGAGGGACCATGGTTTCAAGAGAGATGTGGTCAAGGGGTCAAGGAGGAGGGGCAAGTCATACTTGGTATTCACTATAGGAGTGCTAAGCATTTAACATCCTTTATAATGTTTAGTCTTAATACCAACAGTGAAATAAATGTTAAACTGAAAGCCAAGGAAACAGACAATTGCCATTTTCATATGGTGGGCACTGTGTTAGATACAGTAGTGCTGTATGGCCCACTTCAAAGCATTTACACGTAAAACTTTAATATGTTAACTATGCTTTACTTTAGAGCTGGCATCCTAAGAGGATTAAAAAGTGGTGTGTGTGTGTGCGTGCTTCTTTCCTCATGGCTACCAGGCCTTTTGGGAGGCAGAGAACCTAGAGTTCACCCAGGATGATTCTGGCAAGAAGATGTACAGATCTGAGACTAAGACTGACTTATTGCTTTGGAGACTTATCTGTCCAATACCTTTGATCTGTAAAAAGTAAAAATAATAATGGTGAGAACATAAATGAAAATACCTTGTATTTATAGCTACAGTTTTCAAGTGTATGTGAAAATGTACACTTTCAAGAGAAGTTTGTGAAATTGAAGGGTAGAGTAGAGTTCCATTTGCAGATGGAGAAATGAAAGTTCCAGAAGTTCTGACATGTCTATGGAGCATTCAGGAAATAAACCAGGTCTTTGAACTAGAGAAAATCAGGGTGGTATAAGAGAATGGGTGTGGACTCCGGACCAAAATCTCAGTTCTGCCACTTACAAAGGGTTTTTATATCACGAGTCACTTAACCCTAGACAGCTTGAGAGTTTGCTGATCTGCACAGCTGGGATCATCAAACTTGGTATGAATTGCTCCACAAGGATTATTGATGACACTAGTCCTGCTGCACAGTCACTGCAGGAGAGAGATTCTTTTCATTGTTCTGTTTTAGAAGTTGCTTGGCCCATGGGAACATTCAGATAAAACCTAACACTCATCCAAGAATGAAGATGGTTAAAGAGCTTGGCACACTGAAATAGGCCATGTGATTATTAGTGATAGAATTTTGCCAGAAGGTTGCACTAATTGGAATACAAATGTGCTAGTGAAAAAACACTTTAAAAAGTTAGGTAGCTCTGATAGCTCTGAGGGAGCTGTAAATAGTATCTTGCAACTTACTATCTGTTTAGAATTATAGCTTTTAATTGGGATGCTTCAGCAGTTAATTGGCCCTTCTTCTACCCTTCAGACAGAAAAAGATATTCCAACAGTCTTGAAACGGGCCTACAGGAGAGAAAAGAATTCCCTATTTGCAGGAAAATGAAATACTGATGAATGAAGAATTAAAAGCAAAGTGAAACAAAACAAAACAAAATAGCAATGATCAGAGTGAGGAAGAAGAAAAAAAATAACATGACTGCAATATTCCACTTTCGGTGAGATAAAATTCAATCTTAGTTTTCTGAGAAAGTGCCCCACACGGGATTCCTGCCCACCCTTTACTGCACATAACAAGTTGCACTACTGAGTTTTTTTTAGAGAGAGAGGGAGAGAGAAACAATCTTTTATTTAGTTTTTCATGTGGCTTTCTTTGTTCCGAGACTTCTTTGTGTACGTGGTGCTCGGGTTTGAACTCGTGTACTGACGCATGCCACCACGGAGCCACCGCTCCAGCCCCTGCACTACTGAGTTTTGCTGGTGAAGAAGGGTAGAAAGAAAAATTTCAGGAGAGGCTTTCAAAAGTTAAGTTGAACAGCTTTTTGGACTGATGATCCTTTCATTTCTGAAATGGAAGCGAGGGATGAGGGGGGAGCACGACCCGGGAGAGGGAGGCCATTGGCAGGGCGGGGAAGATCTGGAAGATCTGGACTGAATAGGACTGCGGGATAGCGCTGTGCTTCTGCTGGTGACGCTGCGGGACTCTGAGCCCTGATCAGTACCTAGTGTCAGCAGCAGAGCCACCCAGGTGGGAATCCTCCCAGGAAGACCGGTGTGGGCGGAGTCCCGGAGCATAGGGCTCAAAACACCTTTTACCCAAGAGGGCCACAACTCAGAAGAGCGAGGGCTGGAAGGCTGGACCTTCACTGACTGCATCAACCCGCCCGCTGGACTGCACTTCCTACCTGTCATATAGCAAATTACAAAACTTCGAAGAGCGCCATCTGGGCGAGGGCCTTGGGTCAGCCACACATTAATTTGCACTCGATTTGGGTATTATGAGTCCCAGGGAGTGCCTGGAACAGTCTGAGTCACCTTATTTCTGAAACGGGATAAGTGGGCTTCAAAATAGCAGCACAGAAATCACTGCAGAGCCCAGTGCGCAAAGCAAATCTCCCCCCGGAGGAGGTTCTTTTCTGATTTAAATGATTACTTTGTATTTTAAAAAACTTGGATAGGAATGAGTGTGAATTACTTCCCGCAGCATTTTCTAAAGTCCCCTCTGAGAGTGTAAAATCTGTGCAGTGTTCGGTTGGGGAAAGCCTGGTTAAGGAAGTTAAATTCCGGGGGCTGCCAGCCTGCGTGTTTCCACCCAGGACGATGAACCCAGCGGGTCGCTGCAGCGCAGGACGCGAGTCCGGCCGGCACTCAGCTAGGCAGCTGCGCAGCTCATCTGACCGGGAACCCATGTTTATGGAGCATCTTGAGAGCCTCCTAAGGCGCACACTTAGGGAAACCCTGCATTAATGCGTTTGCTTCTCCTGAAATGAGGAAATAAAGCTCTTAACCGGACTCTAAGGGCAGATTTGATATGTTAGTAGAAAGATGGAGGTTGTTTATTGTTGTTTTATCTTTATTACTTGGATGAAACCAGGGTAAAATTCTTATAATGTTACTAACCCCATGAACATATATTTCTTAGTCTCTAGGCAGAACAGATTTAAAAAATGTTCTCTAAAAAAATGTAACTTGGAATATAGTTCACTCAATGGGATTTAAGTTTTACACATTTTAAAATACTTCTTATGGTGGCATTTGCAAATAAGAAAATAAAATCTTTTGTCAGACTGTTTGGATTTTTGATTCGGAAAACATGGCCAAAAACATAAGTAAAGCATATTACGTAAATGCATTGTTCATAATATTTGTGGAAAAAACACATAGTCACCAACTCTGAATTTTCAACAAAACATATTTGATTCTTATTTATGCAAAGTGTCTAAATATGTTCTATTGCTTCTCTGTATTAAAAGCTGTATCATTCTGCATGCATTTTTTATCTTGCTTTCTCAATATTTTGTACTTAAAAATGCAAAACTGGGGGAGGAGTGGGGAGGGGAGAGGGAAGAAGCAGAGGGAGGGGTCTAGGGAGACAATCAACAATATAGCATACTCTTTATCCCCCTGAGAATCAAAATAATACTTATGTAGTCATTTAATTCTGGAAAATTTGCAATCTAAATATTTATATCGCTTGTAGGAGTGAAATATAGAAGAATCAAGAGACTGGGACGTGGTGATGTGGGGGTAATTCTGGTTTACGAACAGATGCATATCATATTGTTCCTTTATATACATTTATGACTGTACACTAATCAATTCCTTAATAAGAAATTTAAAAAATGCTTTTCTGTGTGGAAAGGAATCACCAATTTATCACTGTAATCACCTTGGGAATGGGAGGAGAGGGTATCAGTTTTATCTATAACTTAGTTTTTCTTTCTTTTTTCATACTGTTCAGGATTGATCCCAGTATCTCATCCATGCTGCTCTACCATTGAGCTACATTCCCAGCCCCTCTTTTATTTCTTTTAAAAATAAGCAAGAGGGCTGAAGAGGTAGCTTAACAGTAGAGGACTTGCCTGAGATGTGCTAAGATCCAGGTTCATCCACAGCACCACACACACAAGTGAAAGAAAACCAAAATCAGATAAAATAAAATTAACTTTTTTTATTTCAAATAAAATAAAATAAGATAAAATAAAATAAAATAAATAAACAAAACTAACATGGAGAATGTAAGCAGAATGTTTTGTGTCTTTTGTACAAAGTTATTTTATATATATTTTATGTGTCTCATTAAAACAAGAAATACAAAAACATACGTGAAACTCACTAACTGGCCAACTGGCTTTGGCTCAATATGTCCAATATACCCCATTTGCTTTGGTCACATGGTCAAAATTACACACTATTTCTTTTCCAAAGGAATTGAAAAAAGTTTTATAAATGCATGCAGCTATGGCTTTGTTAGTTCTTTCAGAAGACCTAATATAACCTATAGGGGGCTCATAGACACTTATTGAATGAATTCATTATATCTCAGTCCTTTGGCTGAGATTAGCATTTGTTATAACTTATAACTTTATCTTTATTCATCTTGAAGTGATTTGCTCTAAAAGATTCTTCTCTTCCTATTTAAATTATGTGCTAAATTACTTTAGCAGTGCATATCAGGGTCAATTAAAGCTGTGGTACATATATATATATATATATATATATACACACACACACACACACACACACACACACTATGGAGTTCTGTTCAGCTATTAGAAACAATCATATTATAGCCTTTGAAAGTAAATGGACGGCAATGGAAGAAATTATGCTGAGCAAAATTAGCCAAACCCAGAGACTCAAGGGTCAAATATTTTCCCTTATCTGTGGAGGCCAGAGCTAAACCCTGGCTTGGGTGAAAGGTCAAGCTCATGTACCAGACTCACCAAAGCTGAAGCAACACATAATCTAGGGGAATCATAGATACGTGTTGAGGTGAGGGAAGAGGTGGGAGGGAGGGATCTAGGGGGAGAATTAACAATGTAGCTTACTCTTTAATCTCCCGAGAAGCCAAATAATATGTACAATCTTATATGTACACATACGTGTGTATGCATACATATATATATATATATGAAGTATATATGAAGACGTTTATATCTGTTATGGGGAAATATAGATAAGTCAAGAGACTGGGGTGTGGGTGATGTGGGGGTGATTTTGGATTAGGCTAAGGAGCATATCATATTGTTACTACACATGCATTTATGATTGTACAATAACACAACTCCTTAGTACAATTTAAAAAAAGAATAGCTATAATTTATTCAATGCCTGAGACACATCAGGAACTGTGCTAATTACTTTTCCTATTATCATGTTTAACCCCACAACAAATACACGTGAGAAGTCTTTTTATTTCCCTTTTACTGATGAGAAAACAGAGACCTAGAAAAAATTAGATAACTTAACCAAAGCCACACAAGTACTAAATGACAGTGTTTTGTGTTCCAATTTAAACCCATGCTTTTAGATACTCTACTGCCCTCTGGAGATGTTATTTAGTTCATTATTACAATTCAGAGGAACATTTGTGTGTAAGCATCACGTTTCCTCAATTCTGGGATACACATTTTTTTAAATTTTATTTTTGAGCAACCTTACAAGATTTTAACAAAATAATATAAAATGTGTATATATTCTGGATATTGCAATTACCCCCAGGAGTGCCCCCCCCATTACCCTCCCTTATCCTGCCCTTCCCCTTCCCACAATATCTCTAAAAAAAGTATTAGGTTGTAAAACATTACATCTTATCTGGATTTAACACATGCTGATAGACCAACTTTCTCACTGTCCAGGGTCTAGTCCCCACCTCCACAGATGAGTGGAGACAATTGACCCTTAGTTCTCTGGGTTAAGCTGATTTTACTCAGCATGATCTCTTCCATAGCCATCCATTTACCTTCAAAGGCTGCAATATCATTGTTTCTAATTGCTGTGTAATAGTGCATGGTATAAATGTACCACAGTTGTTGGGTCCATTCATCCAGTGAGGGACATCTGGGTTGTTTCCATAGCCTAGCAATAGTAAATTGTGCTGCTATGAATATAGATATTGCTGTGTCATTATAATGTGCTGATTCTAAGTCCCCTGGAAAGATACCCAGGAGTGGAATAGCAGGATCAAATGATGGGCTCATCCCTAATTTTTTAAGGATTCTCCATACTGCTTTCCAGAGGGGCTGTACCAGTCTGCAGCTC